>CM056170.1:38735267-38962926 GCA_029691765.1 Entomobrya proxima
GTTAACGCATTGAATGCCAGGACAATGAATAAGGATATTTCAGAGTGAACGACTTCGTTTCGTTTATTTTAATGGAGTATAATTTCATAACAAACATTTTTTAAATACTGAAATTTTACAAACAGCAGAAGTGTGTATACATGTTTTAAAAATGTATTATATTATGTAATTTAGTCAATATGTTCTATGAATTAATTACTATGTAATGTTTGAACAAAATTCACATTACATGATCACTTTGTAACGGCAATTTTATTTACCACATTTCCTTGTTGTGAAGTTGTTATATTTGGTAGTAAGAACGTGCTACCTATGTCTACCAGATGTCGAGAAACCCCACAGATTTATAACGTAGATTGATTTCGTTGTTCTTAATATACAAAGGATTTTTTTCAAATTTAATCAACAGAAGACAAAATATTATCATTCTAAAGACGGTTTCCTGGATATATATACTAAACGTTTGTAAAGCCACAATAATTGTCCAGATTGTGCAAAGGAAAAAAAACAAATATCATGCAGTTATTAAAGAAGCCTGATGATACTAACCACGATTGTCGTATACATTTATTCTAAGCCATTGAAAATGCTCGCTGCTGAAACCAATATCAATCTAAACGTGTATGCACGCTTTTACTTGTAGTTCTATTTTGTTTGTCGTGGTGAATACTTTTTTAATTTAATGCAGTTTACATGATTCCTTATTAGCTAGCTGCTACTGAAGGAGAACCATTTAGCATATCACGACCGTATGTCTGTCTGTCTGTACGATTGTCAGTTAAAAGGCATCTGAACCAGGCTCAATGTGCCCTAAATTAGGCTAAATTAAAATTAGGCCATATGGGCAATAAAGCAGGCTAAACGGGAAAAAGCTAACTGGGTTTTAATCCCGGCCACGTGGGCTCATTACCAAACTGAATTGCATCTTGCAGTGTTAGTGGTCACGTTTTCGTTTTAAAAAGCATTTGCAGCAAGGTTTTTATAAAGGCTTGCCATTGACGTTTTAGTAAAGAACATAATTTTAGCTTAACTGACATACGTAAACCCTGTCACAGAGCTTAAAGCCTATTTGCTCATTAGACATATCTTATGCTAGGCCTAGAGCTTCTGTACATAGTTGGAAGCTGATTTGATTAGTTTTGACCTATTTACATGGTTTAAAAATGCCTACAGACACACGGACAGACGGATAATATTGATATGTTTGTTAACTCTGGTGCACTAACAATAATCTTTAAGTAAAAGACCGATCAACAGGACACGATAGTATTTATTATTGCTTAAATGTTTTGTACACACTACATGTCAAGGATGGGCTAACAGGGAAACTTGTAGTGTATATTTGTGAATTTGATTAGAACATTTTAGACCCTTTGGAAAGCCCTATGAAACTTAACCGGTTCACATTTTTCTATTTTTACATATCCCATCAGCTCTACATGAGGGTACTATGATTCATAAAAAATATTTGAAATTCCTCATTGATTCAGTAAATGCTATGCAAATTATTCAATGTCGTTGAGGGTATACGTGAAAAATGTCTGTATGCGTTCAAATTTGTGCGAAACTAGATTGAAGCCATATAATGCTACCTTTACTACTAAAAGTTTGAGTAGACTACTAAGCAAAATTTTACAAATTTTACTTAAATTTGCCAATAAATATGGCGCCATCCACTAATGACGTCACTTAAAAATCGCTATTTTTTGGACTACTGACTGACCCCTGTCATTATGCTGTCACTTTTTCAATTAACCACTGACCCCACTTGTCAAGTCACCTGAGGTTATGTGAGGTCACAAATTGGAACCTTAATTTTTAAAAATTGATTACGATGACTGGTTTCAGAAGTTAAGAGTATGTCATTGGCAATGAGTCATTGCAAACTATTTTGTTGTTAAATACTGAACCATAAACTCTGTGATTAAAAGCTAGTGTTATTTCTGAAAAGCTCAAGTGCATCATCTGAAGTTTTGTTGAAGAGTTTTGTTGCAAATATAACAAAAAATAGTTTCACCACGATTTTGGCCTTACCTACGTGTCTCAAAACAGAGTATGTTTCTATCAATTTTAAATGCTTAAATTTGAAATTTGTAAGTATGCTAGATAGAGTGCCAAACTAAGTCGGTACAAGCTTTAGTACTGGAAGTCTTAGTCTGAAACACATAAACAGCAATAACATATGTATATTAGGTTGCATAATAACTGTTCTAGAAATATTATTTGGGTATAAAATACAATTACAAAGAGGATAACTATGTTTTGAGAGGTATTCAATGGAGGATATCTAAATCTTTGGTGGTACGGTGGTGACGTCACTTTTGTCATTAGCCACCCACCCACCCATGTCACCAACCGTCACTGTCACTGACAGACCACTGACTGACCCTAAAAAATGACGTCATTAGTGGATGGCGCCTATGATATAATATAGTTTATTCCAGGACGTACGCTTAATCATGTATTACTTCCTTCCCATCCAACAACTGGTGTGTCACAAGGATTCGGTCAGACAGTTAGTTTGTCTTCGCTAAGGCTTTTTAACAAGAAGTATGCAATTTAATCCTTTAGAAAGCTCGATTTGTTGGAACCTTACAAATGCATTTGAGTGTTCGACAATTCAGGTGAGTCGAATGAAACCATCCGACTTCTGAACAGTATACCACATACTTATGTATTGCAAGTTGGCCTAGAGTTTCGTATTTATATCCTAGATAATTACACGAAACTTTAGCCTGTCGGATTTTTATTGCATGAAATGATTGTTTTCATTTTGATTATTTTCATTTTTCTAGTAAACCAGTTTGGTGCCGGTAGTAAAAGTGACCAGTTCAGTACGGTTGCTAAATCTGAGGTTTGAGATATCAAATTTGTTGCTAGAACCACCACCGTATTAGTCTAAAAAAAGGAGTACAATTTCATGCAGCTATCTGCTTTCCTCATTTACGCATTTTAAACTTGAATGTTCAATTACAAAATGGTCAAGCAGACGCATTTTTCAAACCCATATAAGCATTCATACATACGTATGCAGTGGTACTACATCAGAAAACACAGGAAAAAATATACTGCAAATTTCGTTTTTGTAATTTGTCAAGGCTTTTCTAAAGTGTTTGCAATGAAAAGCGTGCAAAAATGGATTCACACAACTATTCAATGCCGCCATCCACTGTGCTGTTGGAATTAAATACTGCTCAACACTTATACATTCCTCCTCTACATGGTCACTTCCAAACAGTTTTATTTTTGTCACTATGCAGTACAAAGGAAGCCAGTTTATAGCAAACGTTAACGTAATAACGCATAAATGTTTTGCAACGCTAGCCAAATTGTTTCCTTCAGACCCTTGTAGACCTTGTCGAAATTTTGAGATGTTTAACCAAATCACAATGCTCATTACTGAGATAATCATAAGAGGCATCAGAAAACAAACAAGAAGATGAACAGAAACGAAGTAGATGTTTTCATAGAGAGGAGTCGACCATTTCTCTACACAATAGGGGTATGATAAATTGCTCAAGTCAGTAATTGTTTCAACTTGAAACACCCAGAGCCACGGAGATGTGATTATTAAGCTAAACATCCAAATAAAACAATTGATGCATTTTGCCTGAAATTTGGAAAAGCCCTGAGGGCGTTCACTGGGACGGTACAACTTTCGGCATCTGAAATAAATCAGACACAAATTAAATATTATATGACCAAAACAATCTTTTCAATGTGAATGTTTACCTCTCAACTGATATTGCAACCAAAGAATAAACAGAAGCAGAAACGGAGACTCCTTGTGCGTAAGGTAAAGTTTTGCACAGTATGAAATCGAAAACCCAAGCTGTGAAGTACAAAAGAAATTATTACACTTGCTTGCATTTTTGGCACGCCATTTTCACATTTTTAACTCACGCGTAAACAGGTTGGAAATAATGTTAAAAGGCACGCAACATATAGTCACAAACAAATCTGCCACCGCCAGGTTCCTTATAAATAGATTAGTAGCGATTTGCAGGTGAGTCTTTTTTGATATGACTAAAATCACTGTTACGTTACTGATAAAGCCAACGATAAATATTGCTGTATAGGCAATAATCAGCAACACTGTTATCCACCCACAGAATCGCAAATGTTTGCTTCCTAAGATATTCCAATACGGCTGGTGCAGTGGCAAGGATACGTTATCCATGATAGTATACATAACACACATGCAAATCCTATTTGCTTTCACCGAAAAAACTAAAGCATACGTCTTTGTGCTTCGAACTGAAGAAACAGACTGAGTAAAAACTGTCACGTTACGGGATATTACTTACTTATACTTACTTTAATACTTATATTAAATTGAACTAGAGTCGGTTTTGTTTGTTTAAGCTTTCGTCTCAAGCCTGCTGCGTGGCTCCTGAATACACGGTTTCTATTGCTTGTAGCGCGAATCGTGTAATTGCCAATACATCATTTTTAGATTTGAATACAACCAGGCCCATTGTTGGGCATCCGATTGAAGAAGCAGCTACAATGTTTTGCTTAGTCGCATTTTTAAGAAGTTTTGATTATATAAAAGATACAAATGACCCGACGTTCAGACAAAATCACTGATAACCCTTGAATATTCGTGATAATATTTGAAAATACATGCTAACTGTTGAGCACTTACTTAAGAATTTTAAAACATAGGTAGTAAAATGCTGTAGCCGTATTATATTTAGCTGTGTCCAAATAAGTATAAGGAAAAGAAAAGAAGTTTTTGGGTTCCCCTATGTTATCGGATTGTTCATAAAAACAACTGAAATGTTCACAAATATGCTTGAAGTAATGAATTCAGTTCTAACACACATCGAAAGATTTAAGGCCTTGATTTCCACAGTATAAATTCGAGTTCCGGCACCAACGTGCATGTACATTGCAAAACACCAACTTGGGGAAAAGTTATAGCGAGTCGTTCAATTGCAAAATCTAAAGATTTTGACAGGAACCGTCTGAATGTTAATTGTGTAGGGAATTCGGGAAAAACGTTTATAAAAGTGAACTAGTTACCGCTATAATATGAATGATTACCCGACAAACCAAATCCACGTACTTTAGCATTGGGCCAATACAGTTTTGCCATCAACTAATCCGCATTGGGCTGTCCCTTTTTTGCGCAATGGCCCAGCAACGGCAAATGACGTTGGCCCAGCAACGCAAGCCAGCACTGCTGGTAACATAACGTTTAGCGGCAATGGCCCGGTGCCGTAATCGCCAGTGCCGTAACGTCAGCCAGCGCAGTATCGGTAAAGTCCCATTGAACTTGCCGAAAGGAAACCAACGCTGGCACGATGAAGTTTTTACTGTGCTTAACCGATGCCATAATAAATTACTAAAACTAAATTTAAAATTCAACACAGGTTTTGGAATTTGGATGAACAACTTTATTTATTTAAACAAATAAGTTAATCACAATTTGAAACGGTGACTAGGACGGCACTCTGAATTTGATGTCCTCCTGCCATCCGTAATTAAACTTGTACTGGTCACCTTCAGTGGTAGAATGGCACACAAACAATCTTGGGGTCCTGCTGCACCTCGTCCCGTCACCTCCACTGGCTGTTAGCCTCGGACCTATGTAAAAAAACAAATAAAAAGTTCATAAGGGTTTTAGTAAACAAGTAAATCCTTGGTCAATGAATTGATGAGCAGAAAGACGAACTTATTGCAACCAAAGTCGGTAGTTTATCAAATAAACTAAATGTAATACTTACCGTAGCTGTTGATAAGATCCACTTTCCAATCTGGCCATGGGCACATGTCTCACTGCTGGGATACTTATTAGCATTTCCAGCTAGCTGGTGTGCTACAGACGAAAATATAATCTTGCTGAAAGCATTTCTCCTCTTCTGTTTAACTTATACTAAAATTACTAAAAAAATTTTGCTACACCAGCTGATCTGAAAGTTGATGAGCAATGCCAGATCAAGTCTAAACTGAACTGAGCTGGCTTCAATGTGCTGACTTAGAATTTCAGTGATAATATTCTAACGGAAACTATTTCTCATTGCGGTGCGGTGCCAGTGCCGGCCCAACGCTTTCGCGTGCAGTAATTTTGTATGTGGTTTAACATGTGCTGGTTTGGTGGTGATACGGTACTGGCATGCCGGTAACGGCAATACGCACATAGTGCCGGTATCGAATCGACACCGGAGATATCATGCAATGTCCGCGTTGTAGTTCCGGCATTTTGCCAACGCTGGCCCAATGCTCAGTGTAGTATGCTGGCAAATTGCTATCAAATTTGCGCAGATCCTACAATGGCATGCCGATATGCTGGCAAACCGATGCAAAACCATTACCTGTTACGGCTTTGCCGATACTTGGCCATCGTTCTGGTTTGTCGGGTAGCAACGAATTTGATATAATTTAGACCAAACGTTTTAATAATACGTACGTTTGCGTATTTTACGATGGAGTTTTTATTAAATCTAGAAGCATATTTTTGTATTGTATATTATAAATAACCTCTGAAACAACACTCATCTATGGTATGTAAAAGAATTCGTACCGGAGGCGCAAGTTGGGATTATCCGTGCTTTAACATCGTTTTTACATACTTTAAACATACCTGGCAGATATACATTAAAAAAAACTCAGCTAGACAGGAACCTCCATATAACATACAATATACGTAGTAATAATTACAAGCCTGTTTCCATACATTTTGAAAGAAAAAAAGAAGCAGCAAAGAGAAGTCATCTGATTTGGAAACGGCCAATTTTCCTGGAAAGCTGGATAAATTTTTTTGCACAACGTACCTTTAAATTTATACTAATAAAATGTCTCGAAAAACCATCATTGGCAAGCGGAGGCTTACTCAGTTTGCCAGGCGTGAGTCAGATCATATTTTAAACGCTACCGTAAAAAGCAGGAAGACAACTGAAGCGGTTGCTAGTTTGGCACCTTGTGATTATAATGAACTCATTCCCATAAACAAAGAGGATGAAGAAACTGACACGTCGAACATAGATTTTGATGGATATGCTAGTGACGAAAGTGAGAATTTAGATATTTTGTGCGAACTGAGATAATGGGCTTTAAAAAATTCAGTTAATCAAAAGCAACTCACATCCCTTCTTAAACTACTTAAACGTCATGAATGTTTTAGTAGTTTTCCAGCAGACTCCAGGACGTTGTTGTCCACCGCAAAATTGCCACCAATTGAGAAGATGGACATTGGAGAATTTGCTTACTTTGGTTTAAGACAGGAAATTTTGAAGCTCCTGAAACAGCAACAAACGAGACTTGATTTACAAGTGAACGTTGATGGCTTGCCGATTTTCAATAGTACCAAAAAACAGAAATGGCCCATTCTCGGGTTCTTTGTTGGCTTAAGCACCAGGCCCTTCGAAATTGCGATTTATTGTGGCGAGGAAAGACCAGAAGATCCTAACAGATTTTTTGAAAAATTTGTGTTGGAGTTAAATGAACTACAGAATGAACTTCAAACCCAAGGATCTGTACTAGCTATTCATAGTTTTGTTTGTGATACACCGGCAAGAGCATACATTAAAGGAGTTAAGGGTCACGGTGGTTATCATGGATGCGACAAGTGCGAAATTCAAGGTACAACAGTAGTAAACGGTACAGTAGAGGCACAACAGTGTATTTTCTCGAAAACAACGCTCCATTACGCACAAATGAATCATTTCGATCTCGATCTAATGAAGACCATCACTGCCGGATTGGCCTGGAACTAGAAAATATTGCAAGTCTTGACATGGTTGACAATTTTCCATTGGATTATATGCA
This sequence comes from Entomobrya proxima, assembly GCA_029691765.1. Lineage (NCBI taxonomy): Eukaryota > Metazoa > Arthropoda > Collembola > Entomobryomorpha > Entomobryidae > Entomobrya > Entomobrya proxima. The sequence continues at coordinate 38,743,041 of CM056170.1, forward strand.
TCTTGTGTGCATTGGTGTAATGAAGAAGCTAGCTCACCAGTGGATGAGGGGCAAAGCAAACCCAAACAAAATTCGCGCAAATCAAATTGCGACTGCCTCCTCTAAGCTTGAAGCCATTGCTGCTCACACCGCCACTGAGTTTGCCCGAAAACCAGGAGTACTGGAGGATATTGACAGATGGAAAGCAACTGAACTTCGGCAGTTTTTATCATATTCCGGTGAATATGTTTTTATCATATGTGATATTGAAGAAGGTTATCTCAGAAGACAACTTTAAGCCTTTTAAGTACTTATCGGTGGCAATTAGAATTTTATACAGTAAGGAACATCACCTTGAGTTCAATAGTTTTGCTCTGTCGTTATTGAGTTTTGTGGTGTCCGGCTTCAGGGACTTGTACGGTGATGATTCTTTATCATACAATGTGCACTGTTTGTTGCATTTAGCCAGAAATAGCAAATTTTGTGTGCCTTTGGACAAGTTCAGTGCTTTCAAATTTGAAAGTAAGTTAGGGAGGATAAAAAAGCTCATCAAAACTCCCAACCGACCACTGCAACAAACTATCAACAGGCTGGGTGAAGAAAAGCTACTGGAAAGCAACGAGCGACCATCTGGTAGGTCATTCCGAGATTCTTATCATCTGGGGCCAACACCAGACAACTTTGAAGGAAGCCAGTACAAAATCTTTGAGTGGAATGATATCACACTGAGTACTGCAAAAAATAATACATCCTCACCAGATTCGTTTATTTTGATCAACGGCCAGCCCTTGTTCCAGATAAAAAATATCTGTATCTGTTCTACCACTAATACTGTCTTTTTTGTTGGGCTTGCATATAGTAAAAGGACTGTGCTCTTTACTGATCCCTGTGATTCATCTGTCTTAAATATTTTTAAGTTTGAGAAAAAAGTTGACAATCGGAGGAGTTTGGTCAAGGAGGAGGAAGTTATTTCCAAGTGCCAAGTCTACCCTGAAAAAGATCATTTTGTAGTTCTCTTTTTAATCCATTCAAAATGCGACCTGGGATGAAATCAAATGATCAGTCAAGTTTTGTCCGGATGTTGGCTGTCCTTGGAGTTCGTGCAAGAGGAAGGGCGGACATGCTGTGTTGTCCCCGAGTCATGGTTCAACTTTGACGCAAGTGAATGCAGCTGGCCTCCACTGCGTACTGGTCCTAGGTCATACGTTAGAAAAACGCGCCCCCCCACAGGACAACTGGTTAAAATTAAGTGCAAAGCTGCTTAAAAATAGGTGAGGTTCAGCATAAACGTTCTTTGAGATTTTTGGAATATGAACTTTTATTTAAGCTAGTTTATTTTGGCTGTTTTTAGTATCCTTTGAGAAAGCTGAATCTGAACTGTCCGTTTTTGAGGAACAATCGGATATTGGAACAACGGATTCTGAATCGAATATATCGGATTCTGAAGCACCCGAAACTCCCAAACGGTTGAAATTGAACACTGGGAAGCCACAGGCACATGCTCGGAGTTCTAAGCGCTCAGCTGTAGTGCCTGTAAAGCTATCCATGTCCATGCCTACTTTGGACTCGATTTCTAATATTAAACAGAGTAAAGGTGAACTCAATATTAGAAAGTTGTTCTGAAGTAGTCTTTTGAATAACTCAGTCTTATTATTTATGTTTGGTTTGTACAGTGGTGCATAATGCACCAAAGTCGGCATCCGCGTCGAAACAAGGTCATCAAGCAGATTCGGCTTTGGAGGAGGATGATAATGTGTTCACTGATGAAGAACTCAAGGATGTGGACTTGGACATTGAAGAGGACGCGGACAATGAGAGTGATTCAGAATCAATAGTTGAGGATGAAAATCTTTTTCGAAAGCCGGACACTCCTACAACAAGCAAAATGAATTCACGAGTCCTTGCCCATTCAAGTGGGTCGGATGCCTCATGCGCAGGTAAAACCGAACTCCGAATATTCAGACTATACTGTCAAACTAATAAGATTTACTTTATAGGCTTGTTGCGGAGACTTGTTCGGGATGTGGGTTTTTTGAAGGGATACACGGTTAACCTTTACAAAAAGCTGGATAACATCATTATGCCTGGAGGTGCAGTAAAACCAAAGTTTCAAAAACTTTTGCTGGGGTTTCCGTCGTTGGAGCAACTTTGTTGGTAGAAATCTTCGAAAATTGTTCTGTGACGAAGTTGCCAAACGGTTCAGTTTGCGTGGACAAAGGGGAAATCTTAACTTTTCTACAACCAACTGTTATCAATGCCTAAGAGGTACCTTGCATATGTACACTTATTTATACTTGTTGTCTTAAGACATATTATAAAATGCAGCTCTTTCTTCGTCCCTTGTTTTTGTTTTTAGACGCAGCTTTGGCCGCCGGGAACTTTCAGGCAACCGAAAAGGACATAGAGAGCCGTTTCTGAATGGTTTCGTCACGTTAATGGGCGCATCAAGGCAAGAGCCGAGGCAGAGCAGGCACAAAATACAGAGTGAAGTGAATTTATTTATCTTTATTAGCTAATTTAACATCACCAGTTGTTATGTGTTCTACTAACGGTTTGAGTAATAAATAAAAGATTTTTTAAATAAACCTCTGAAAATCTAATTGTTTCAAAATGCCCCTATAATTATTGCATAACGTAGATTTGACGACAAAATGTATATCCATATTATGTACTATGCTTGTACATCAGTCCTCGTTTCAACATCCAATTGTTGGACTGTTTATGTACAACACGGACAACTTTGCTGTCAATGTACATGCAAAGTACATCTTTTGGCTTATCCTTTCGTTCAACAAAAGGATGTGCTAAACCGAAATAGGTATGTGCCAAGTATGTCATCAAGATATCAGGGTACCAAGAAATCTACGAGTTCTTATCCTTTCAAACACATCTTATGTATATACCAAGTGCAAAATTTTGTTTCACGGGAAGGGACACCACTCTACATAAGCTAAGAGTGCTGGCAATTGGCAAATAGATGTAATTTAAATGTCCGTGATGAAATTGCTGCTAGGCCTGCAAAGGAAAATACAGCATTTAGTGGCTTATTTTAACAATCTAGCGTAAAGTAGTTTGCTATAAAATCTCCAACTTTGTTTGTCACATCATCCAAAACATATTCGCGACATTTAAATTTCTATATTTCTTTAACTCAGGTTAAGACAAGTTTTTGCTGTAATGTTAGCTGAATCATGTAAATGCTTTTTTCCCTGATGTGAAAAGTTTTGACGCTTTAAAATATCTCTAAATTTGTAAAATAAAGGTTTGACATGTTTTGGAGTATGCAAAGAAGAATGTTTAAAAAAAATGCGCATACTGATACCACAACGAATACAGAAGTGAACCATACATGCAAGGTTTGATATCTATTCCACCTGATATAACTACTGTAAAGGACTTGTGGTATCACATTAATATTTGAATTGCAACCAACAATAAGGTACTTTTTGCTTAACATTTATGACAATATGCACGGTTTTACAAAAAAAAGCCGATGAACCGAGCATGTAAAAATGTCTTTAATTTTGATGGTGGCAGGAGCCCGGAGAGCGTTTCTCAGCAATATAGTATTTTCAAGTGCTAGCCGTAGTATGAAAATGCACAAAGGTAGCAGTATTCATTCCATTTCAAATAATTTTGGATTTCAAAAGGTTACAAGTTTTGCCCTGCATTCATTTTTTTCGCCGGATACGGGTCTCAGCCACACGCAGCCAAGAAATATTACAATTGGCAAACGGGTAGGCAGGCAAGAAATTTATGGCAAAAGACTTGGTAAGCAAAAGAGATGTAAGCCAAAATTTAAATGGCAAATTACAGTGTAGATGGTAGGCAAATTTTTTATTTTAGAGTTTGGCCGTTTTAAATACATACACCAACATAAAATAATAGTCACTGGTGGTTTATCTAGCCACTACTATTTACCTCATGTCTCAAAATCTTGTTTTTTGTATAATGGTTATTATGAAATTCCTTCTAAATGAATATTCGATTGTGTGAAGCAACGTTTCTGTTAGTACATCTAGATTATTATAAAATACGTAACACAGTTTGTGTGATTGTTTTTGAAAAATACGTACCCTTCCAAGTCTAAATGTTTATTTTTGCCTTTGCAAATACAGCAAATTCTTTATGTTGACGGATAAGTCATAGTAACGCTGACTAACTAAGAGGTTTTGTAGCCGAAAATGAAAGATTTTAATATGCGAATGTCCGAGAACATAATGGTCCAGACTACAGAAGAAAGAGTAAAAAGTTTACACTTCGAAATGGTCATTTGTATGTGTAAATACTTCAAACTAAGATGAAAGTAATGTAAATGCTTGTGAAGGAATAGTATCGTTAAAATTCTAACTTAAAATATCGACGAAAATGCATGTATTTAATTTTTACCTACTAGATACATTAAGCTAAAAAATATGTCGCCATATGAGTCGTCTTTGATATAAAGTGCGCTGCCTACCTAGTATGTTGTTTGACTCTGTTTTGCCTCCCTACTTCCAGACTCAACAACATACCTGTTATAAAAAAGGTTAACCAGATTAATTTGAAATCGATGATGCATGACAGCCGACATGTTGACACTTTCATTTCGTGAGGTGACTAAAAGCTTATTGCACAAAAAATGCAATTTTTATTCCAATGTTGATAAATGTATATAACTACCCCAACCGACAAAACTCCAAGTAGAACACGAGGGTGAATTTTTTTGCAAAGGCAGAAATTATAGAAAGTGAGAACCGACGCAATTTGTTGTTCCAGAGTTTTTGACTTTCCTTATTGCTAATAAATCTACAAAGGCTTTTCTCATTCTTTTGCACAAATACGTTGACCAATTTGTACTATTTTTTTTTGAATAAGCCCCTTATTGAGTTTTGAAAAGTTTTTATAACGTCACACGTTTTCATAAAACAGTTATAACTTCTAAACTCCATTTAAAAGGGTGTAAATCGACTGGAACATTGTGAAAAACTCCACTGCTTGATAAAACCTTACACACGTAAGTAGTCTGTACACGTAGATACTGAAGCATACAAACTGATCTTAGAAAGTGCTAACTGAAATTCACAAACACAGATGGAGGGCTCTTTTGATGTTTCAATTTTGCATGGAACAAGACTTGCTCATTAAAGAACACAAAATCTTCGTTTTTGTCTACTTATTAACTTTGACTTCCACTGCCATTGATGACTGACTGGACGATAAGAGTAAATGTTCATTAACGTGAACCTTAATAAATAGAAATACAATTGATGAAAAAATACGTTTATAGTATACTTTGTCACAAAGTTACAAACCATGATTCCCAGCTCTATGCTGGTTTATAATCAAATCAGCAAGACCATGAGTGTGGGTATACCCGAAAATTTTGTCTCAAACTTTTTAAACTTTTGCATTATTACTCCATACTATACCAGCTTTCATCTTCATATGTTGATTCAGAGAGACTGGGCAGAGGTTTAAAATTACGGTGTACCAAAAATGGTAATTTTTGATTTTTTCAGACCGGAAATAAAACTGACCAATGAAGCATTTAATGAAAGTTGAACAATTAATGACTTATCAATTTGGAGATATTTGGCAATTTGGCTATTTTATGAATGTTTTTAAGTAAATTGAAATTTTTCGATTTTTTGGGCATTTTACGGAAAGAAATAGTAGTAATATAATTTTAAAACTATTTTTGGTATCGCTTTTAATTTGATCATCTACAGTTTTGTCTAGTTTACTAAGCGCAAAAAATCATTTGGCAAAATATTCCCATTTCCAGAAGAAATGACTGTGACTAAATGTTTGAAAACTCCGTTATTTTTTCGAAATTTTACGCGCCGTTTTTCGATACTATCTCGGTTTTCCACTTTTCTTGATTGCGTGTGTAGATCTTTACCCACACCGGGTCGCCGAGCCTGAATTCTCGGCCACGTTGAAGACACTTGTCTGCAATCTCTTTGCATCGATCACATTCTACTTTCGGTAGGGGCTCGCTATATGCAGCGTGATACGTCGCTTTCCATCCCGACGTCCACTCAATTTACGGTCACCAGCACAATTCCTAGCCTCTTTGCGCACAAAACATACTGCTGCGTGGATGATGCTTTGATGATGTAATGTGCTTAATGCCAGATTCCCTGTGAAATGTGATTTCAGTTCATTTTAAATTTGCTAGGAATTCCTTTCCAAACAGTGAGTTTGCCTTTGTCCACAACATCAATCCAAATTGTCACAATGTTCTTCTTGTGTTCATCTTTGTGAATGGCAACTCAATTACGTTTAACTGGAAACTATTTTGGAATACATATCGATGGCAACTTTACAGGATGTGCTAAAAGAAAACCCATACTTTAAGATTTGTGCTATATGAATTTTTCACAAACTTCGATTTGTGCTATATGACTTTTTTCAAAGACTTCAAATGATGCTATATGATTTTTTGGAGCAAAATGAACTTTTAGTACCAAAATGATCAGGAGATTTTGAAACACATTTTGGCACTATCAGTTCAAATTGCCCCAAAAAATCATATAGCATCATTTGAAGTCTTTGAAAAAAGTCATATAGCACAAATCGAAGTTTGTGAAAAAATCATTTAGCACAAATCTTAAAGTATGGGTTTTCTTATAGCACATCCTGTAAAGTTGCCATCGATATACTAAATGCAAAATAACATGAAACATGAGGAGAGCATTAAATTCAACAATCCTCTCCTTGTAAACGTTCGGCATAGGTAGCTGTGCTAAAACAGCAACATCATTACTAGGCAATAGTTGTTTTGCCGGTATGCCTGTGCTTTGCTGGTCGAACATAATAGTATATGTTGGATAACCTCTTAGAAACTGAACATATCTAGAAAAGAAAAGATAAATTATGAGTTTATATGTTAAACTGACATTCTCAAATAAATCAATTGTAACTGGTAAACTATTTAGCCATACAATTGGTCTCATTAGACTAAATGTATCAAAACTTTGACCAAGAGTTGTTGAACGTTTTTATGTTACAGTTAGGTCATGGCTATTTTATTGCTGTATTAATACTCGCTACAGTAACAATATTCGACTATGGGTAAATAATTAGGCTACTGCTCTGGTCAATGAATGAGCAGAGCTTACTGTATTATGGGTGCAATGGTATGTAATGACACATTCCATTGTCCATTCGTTAGACAATCTCAATGCACTGAACATTATTACAAGGAATTTAAAACTTAAATGCATACTATATATTATGATGACATATTATGATTCATTTGTTTCCATTAAATACATGCTTATATTTATTAACCCTCCTAAACTAATGTACTAATCATCATTAGTATTGTCCACAACACACTGTGCAGGTGCTATAGTGTTGTTTTCAGTCGACGTCAAAGAATTATGCGTGGATAAACTTAAGTCAACGTGGCAAGCCATAATTCAACGTGGGTAACCATAAGTCAACGTGGGTAGCCTTAATACAACGTGAGTAACCTTAATACAACGTGGGTAACCTTAATACAACGTGGGTAACCTTAATAAAACGTGGGTAACCTTAAAGCAACTGAGTAACCATAAAAGCAACTGAGTAACCATAAAAGCAACTGAGTAACCATAAAAGCAACTGAGTAACCATAAAAGCAACTGAGTAACCATAAAAGCAACTGAGTAACCATAAAAGCAACTGAGTAACCATAAAAGCAACTGAGTAACCATAAAAGCAACTGAGTAACCATAAAAGCAACTGAGTAACCATAAAAGCAACTGAGTAACCATAAAAGCAACTGAGTAACCATAAGCAACTGAGTAACTATAAAAGCAAATGAGTAACCGTAAAAGCAACTGAGTAGCCATAAAAGCAACTGAGTAGCCATAAAAGCAACTGAGTAACCATAGAAGCAACTGAGTAACCATTAAAGCAACTGAGTGACCTTAACTGCACGAGAGTAACCTTAACTGCACGAGAGTAACCTTAACTGCACGAGAGTAAACTTAACTGCACGAGAGTAACCTTAACTGCACGAGAGTAAGCTCAACTGCACGAGAGTAACCTTAACTGCACGAGAGTAAGCTTAACTGCACGAGAGTAACCTTAACTGCACGAGAGTAACCTTAACTGCACGATAGTAACCTTAACTGCACGATAGTAACCTTAACTGAACGATAGTAACCTTAACTGAACGATAGTAACCTTAACTGCACGAGAGTAACCTTAACTGCACGAGAGTAACCTTAACTGCACGAGAGTAACCTTAACTGCACGAGAGTAACCTTAACTGCACGAAAGTAACCTTAACTGCACGAGAGTAACCTTAACTGCACGAGAGTAACCTTAACTGCACGAGAGTAACCTTAACTGCACGAGAGTAACCTTAACTGCACGATAGTAACCTTAACTGCACGATAGTAACCTTAACTGCACGATAGTAACCTTAACTGCACGAGAGTAACCTTAACTGCACGAGAGTAACCTTAACTGCACGATAGTAACCTTAACTGCACGATAGTAACCTTAACTGCACGATAGTAACCTTAACTGCACGAGAGTAACCTTAACTGCACGAGAGTAACCTTAACTGCACGAGAGTAACCTTAACTGCACGATAGTAACCTTAAGTGCTCGAAAGTAAACTTGAACATGGGTAACCTTACTTATACAGGGGTAACGTTAGTTCAACGTGGGTAATCTTAATTACACGTGAGTAACTCTAATTCACCGTGAAAACCTCATTCATACGTAGGTACCCTTAATTTAACGTTGGTAACCTTAATTGCATGTTAGTAACTTTAATTGCACGTTGGTAACCTTAATTGCACGTTGGTAACTTTAATTGCACGTTGAAATAAAGAGGGGATATAATCGCAGTTGATTAGTCGTTAGTTGTTTTCCGTATCTGGCCACGGATTTTAAAGTAATTGAGTTTTTTTGTAATAAAAGTATTTATTTTAGTCAGTTTTAGCTTGATCATACTCACCGTCACGGACTATACGAACGAAAGGGAATGTAGGGGCAAACTGAGTTAAAGTAGCTACCGCTTACCCTTTATAAATAGCGACATCTAACAGCAAGAATATGCTTTACTTTGATAAATAAGCTCAAAGGTGCGTATAATGTAACTTTTCCCTTAATCCAGGTTTAAACTAATCCTGCCTAATCCGAAATTTAATCCGAATTCCGTAAATTTCGGGCTAATCCTGCGATTAAGATTAAGCAAGATTAAATTTAATCCGATTTTCAAAGGCAAGCGTAAATTGGCTTACGACCACCCCTGACCGGTCGTAAGTTTTGGAATAACTTCAGTTTATAGTGTCGTATTGCATAACTTGAGCTAATCTTGCTCGAATAATCTTTCTAGATTAAGTTGAGTTTAAACCAAACTTATATTATTAGAATAATCCTAAACCGGGTTTAAACTCGACTTAAATCCAGAATTAAAGTTAGATTATACGCCCCAAAGTTTCTATCTGACAATAGTTATGCACCTAATTTAAATTTCTTTTTTATCGTAATTTTTTATTTGTCTGGTATGTTTTTATAAATTGCTAGTCCCTGCCCGTACTCCTGTATAACAGATACTAGTTCGTACTTGATAAAACATAATATTTTTAATATCTTGCACAAATGAACCTTCCTGGAAAATGTACGTGCTGCAAGTAAAGTGTAGAAACGTATACAAGTTTAAAATACATGCATGACGAACTTTGAAAATTTAATTTTGCAGCTTTGGTGGTGGTGCGTTCCCAATGTGCATAATGAAAAACCTATATAACTGGTCTTGTTGTGATAAGGTTTTTGCACTTTATTAACCGAAACAAAGAAATAGCAATTGAAACTATTCATACCCAGTCAATATTTATTAACACTTCGGAGCTACAACGTTTTGTCAATTATGTTTGTTTCGTTGTGCGTTTGTAAGCAAAAGTTTAGTTAGAAATTATTTTAAGTAATGTATATGCTTTGTAAGTGCCATTGGTAATCTACGAGCATACCATAGAAATGAAATATGTAATCAAATATTGATTTTACACAGAATAATAAAGTTCTTACATGTAATCAATTATTTTGCTTCCTTTATCTTTAACGATGACAGAACTTTACAAACCCTGTCTTCTGCGGTGTCCACATTTTGACCACAATGTTTATTCTTCGTGGTCTTTTCAGACAACGATGTAAGTCATATTTCTTATGACGACGAATCTCAATACAAACTACAAAGGCATCTAGTTTGAAACATTGCAGCATGTTGGGAGCAACAATTCACAATGTGCTACAATATCTTACGTTTCTGAAAAGACAAACAGTTGTCCAAAAGCATGCAAAAAAAGAAATAAGATTTAGTTTAAATCTTGGTTAAAATAGCGTCCGATGGACTTACACAAAAAAATGTCGGCATACCAGCCAAAAAAAAACGCCAGAAAACTTCCACCGCCGCTACCATGCAAACCACTATGAGATCCGCAATGCACAAGTGCAGAAAAAGTTTATTCAACAAATTATTTGCTTGTGTTAACTTGCGACATATACAAATCACGTCGCAAATATTTACAATTGCGGCAATGACAAAGACAATAAAGTAAGCATAAATCCTTGGCCAGGCTGTTGCATCCACAATGCGGATCTGAATAATCATAATTTTTACTGTAATTTTCTACCTCAGTTTTAACTGTGTCTAGTTCTATGTCACTTTTCGGTACAAAATTTTCTGCAAGAACATCATTTATTTCATCTTTTGTGTAAATACGCCGTTTGCCAACTTCTAAATAGCTTATGGGTGCTGACTTTTTTATTCTAAACTTTGTCAATCTATCTATGTTGTCCCATAGTGACACAGTATCTACTTCCTCGCTAAATTTTGAGGTAAAATATTCATATTTTGCGTTTTTTATAACTAAATTTGCATTATTTCTTAATTTCCTATATTCTTTCCAATTTACATCTGTTCTGTCTACGATTGCTTTTCGATGTGCTATATTTCTTTGCGAACAAGCTTGTTTTACTTCTTGTGTAAACCATGGGCTATATTTGCCTTTTACTCTTCTAGTTATTTCTGGTACATGCTTATTCACAACCGTAAGAACAAAGTCATTTAATTTTTGAAATTTGATATCAATATTTCTAGTCAGGTATGAATTTACATCAGGTTCCTTTTCTATTTCCTCTTTCCATGTGCTAAGCTCTTCCCGTATTACAACCCAGTTAGCACGATTAATGTTTCTAGTTTTTATAACTCTAGGTTCGAATTTAAGTTTAATTCTTTTTCTAACTGCATAACATAATGCGTGGTCTGATCCCGCAAATGGGAAACAGCCACTTAATTTATAAAGTGACTTGTCATTTACATAAATGTGATCGAGCAATCCCCCTTTATTGTGTGTGGGTTTTTGTATTAATTGCCACATTCCTAAATCCTTACACACATTGAAAAATTCAAAACAATCCTTTTCAATTCTGTTTTTTGCACCTTTCAATAAATCTATGTTAAAATCTCCCAGCATAATAACCTCATCTAAAAACATTAAATATGTTTCTGCTATTTTAACAAGATAATTGAGAAATTCATTTACTTTTGTTGTTGGATGTTTATATACTACAATTACCCAAATTGGTTTTACGCCAAACTTTCGTATCCTAAGTATAGTAATTTCACAATCGTTTGGTATAGATTCTTGTACTTCTATCTCTATCTCCTCAAATTCAAACATTTCAGCTATATAAACTACGGTTCCTCCTCCTGCATTTCGTATTCTATCATTCCTCACTACATTATATCCAGATATACTCTAGATACAATTAGGATCCCTTTCTGGGTCAAGTTTTGTCTCCGTTATTGCAAAAATTGTTGGTTCAAATGTAACTACAAACCACGACAATTCATCAAATTTGTTGCGCAGACTATTCACGTTTTGATGGCAAAATAGCATCCCTTTACTCTTCAGGTCCTTAGATACGGTCAGCCAATCATCTATTTTGTCAGTGTATGTTGGTCCAGTCAGCAATATTCTATCTTCAATTGAGTCGATTCCAACTCTAATCCATTTTCGGTTGTAGTTTTGCGGCGACAGTTCCGGTGGCTTCTTGTATTTACACGGTTCCGTTTCATCCACCAAATGTAATTCCGGCATAGAGTTGTTGAATGTTCCGTCCATTTGGTCCATTTTTGGAGGAAAAACAACAATTACACTTATCAGCAGTAATCCAGTACTAATATACATTAATCCTCTGACTAAAAACTGAGTAGTTAAGTGGACTTGCCTTTTTTAGGCTCTTTACAAAGCATTAGGTTGAGGGGTTAGCGCCAGGGCAATAACCTCACAAAGGCTAACATTGACCTATGGAGTAGATCCTCCTCAAACCGTTTATTCATCCTTCCTTCCTTCGGGTCATGTTATGGTCCATCTTCTAGAAGTCGTCTTGTATGGTATGGTGTTGGCTCCAATGATTTTTCCATTTCTCCGATATCAGCCAAAACAACATTATCAGCAGCATCTCCAGATTGCAATGTTGTAATGTTTATTTTCGTTAATTTCATTAACTTGCTTTTATGGTACTTTTTTACGAGCCAAAGGGGTGTGGGTTCAGTGCCAGGCAGAGCCTCAACAACGCTGACATTGACCTTGTGGCTAGGTCCACCGCACCCCGATTGCCATCTATTGGTCGCTAGTCATCCTTCCCTCTCATCCATCCTTCTACTTGACGTGGTTTAGATGTATGTTCTTGGGGAGAGGTGCAGCCATCTGTGGTGATGTGATGTAGATCTTCCTCGGCATGGTCTCTTGTCTCCAGTGAAGTATTGGATTTAAAAGCACTTTCAAAACTCAAATTAAGTAGTGTTTTCCGCTTCCTTTTTGATTTGCAGCGAGAGAGCACACTTTATTTTACTTATGTGATAAGTTTCTTTTAAAATTTGTTAGTTTAATCATTCAAAAAAGTTATTTAAAAGGCTCTGTTCTATCAGTTGGCCTTTAAGATTTTAATATCACTAAAAACACTGATTAAACGGTTGTTAGCGACAAAAATTAAACTGTTTAGAAGTGATACGGGAAATTTGGATGAGGTGGAGGAAAACTATGTTCAGTATTTGGTCCCATTGGCACAGTGGATGGGCTCGTTCAACAGTTGTGTAAATCCAATTTTGTACGCTTTTAGTAATAAACGGTTTAGAGACTGTGTGATTAGATTTAGATCTTTAGACGACTTCGAAGGAATATTTTTAACAGGTTTTCCTCCTCTTAAAAGAATCATTCCAACTCAACTGAAACCAAGTGTACGTATCTACTACATATACATGTTTCAAAATCAACTTGCGCATGCAACGTTTTTACCAACTAGGTGTGAACACTACATTCTTGTAGTGTTAGCACATGATATGATGTTGTGTATGGCATTGGTAAATTTTTTTGTGCATGTATGTAAAAATAATATCTTTTATGTAGAATTCAACGAAACAGCAAGTTAGAATTTCCATTAAAATTTTTAATTGACAGGATATATTTTTATTGCATAGCTGCAAAGCAAAGCGTATGTTAAGTTAGGATAAGTAAGTCAGGTAGGATAACATTGTCGGTATGATACGAAACAAAAGTTTTCAAAACCGAGGGTTGCTAACAACGTTCTTCTATGCCGAAGTTTCATTGTAAACATTCTATGTACGCTTCTTATCTTTATGATTCTGATTCAAAAACAATTCATCGGAAATATTTTCGTTCAAAAATTGCGCAATTGAAAGTTTTTTCTACAGAGCATTACATGCAATCTAATAAGGTATCCTATAAGCAGTTTACGACATCTATTCAACATATTATTGGGAAGTGGGCACTGCGGAGTTCACGATATGACACAATTTCCTGTTATCTTGTTTCTTAATCACAAGCCCGAGAAAGCATATTGTCTCATAGCATAATCATTCCAAAAAGATGGCATAATATTTTATATGGGTTCATATGTATACAGAAAGTCGTGTAAGTTATGTTTGTATTATTAGTGTTATGTGATTCTCTTTTACCTAAATTTGTGGCGTGTGTATGTAATGTAAGTGTTTGTATGTGAATTATCTCAAATACAAAACGACATCCAATTAGACGTCTGGCAAAAATGTTTGGACAATTGGAAAAAGCAATTTGATCTTTAAAAACAATTTCAATACCTATTTATGTATGTACAATGGTCAAAAAACTACTAAAAAAGAATGAAATATTGCAAATTTGCTTTGTCAACAGATTTTTGAGCTTTATACCAACCAGTGTTTTAATGTTTGAGGTACTCCAAAGACATCTTAATAATTAATAAAAATAGCAACTTTTGACTCAGTTTAAATCTAAAACGTTTGCAAGCGATTTGTTATCTAACCAAATGAGTAGGATATTTTGCCAACACGATAGGACGAAAGTCGGATTAATCGCAGTTAATCACTGTTGTCATCGCTACATGTGTTGCTCAGTTCATGTTCTAATAGTAAGTCGTAAGGAAGATATTTTCGTTTTACTGATTATTCTATATTAGACTTTTCTGTTGTAAATAAGTTTTCCGATAATGACTAGTAAATCTTGAGAAAAACTAAAAAGCACAAATTGCATGTTTTTAAGTTGTATGTTTGAATGCTTAATAAACTTTATGATGCACATAAATTTGAAATTAATGCGATTTTTTGCTAAGATAATAAACAAACTTCTTGGCACTTGTAGAAAATCAACATATTACACCTTTTTGTTGGTGGAAGTACTTATATATATAGAAATTATTTTTATAACATCACTTTAATAAACATCTTTCTCAGGACGAAAATTCGAAGAAACAGAGCATCTGATGTAGAAATGCAATCATACTTGATAAAACATATTCCAGGGATTACTCTAGGTAGTCTACCTTTGCAGCCTAATTTCTTTGATTAATTTGATTCCAAAAATGTTGAAACGTACCATTGATCAGAGTGAATGCTCGAGTTATATAAATCTGAAAAATGAGACATGACAAAGCAGACGAAGAAACATAGCAACTTCTAGGAAAAGAGTCACACGTGTTGTTGTTATACAATATTTGTGGAATTGACTATTACGTAGAACTAATAAGTCCATAGAGAGGAATTGTTTCGCAAAGGTAGTATTTAGAATTTGCGAAATTGTATAATTCATCAAAGCACAAACTCATGCCATTTAAAGTTTGCATTAGTTCTTATGCTTCGTTTATTTCTAAATATGTTCTTTGAAGTGACGGATCAAATTAGAGAAAGTTCCAGACACACTGCATATTTCATAGCTCTTCTGCCAACGCAGCGATTTGATTCGCGCAAGAACAGTGTTGAAAACTGAACATAAACGCTTATGCTTTATGCTTATACTTGATGACCAAGATGTCAACATTCTTAGTAAAGTCAGTTGTGATGATAAATATTGTAAGATATCTAAAATGCAAACTTGGTCTCATTTAGGGCTAGGCGTTTAACGTGTTTTTTCATAGGATTTCGCTGTGCGGTTGCGTGATATTCACAACCCATTAAAAATGCAAACTCTACAGCATATGAGTAAGCTTGTTACTGCTGAAAACCAATAAAAATTTCATTATATAATAAGTAACCCACTTTCTCTTTCCATCAAAGTAGGCGCACGAAATTGCAAGCTGGTCGTTTATATTATCTCTATCGTTTTTAGTTTTGGATTTAGAAACTGTTATGAATAGTATTTTTCAACAGACATTTTGAAAGCACGGGACCTACAAATGGATTTTATTTAATTTTCTAAATCTATCACAGCAAGTGTGTGTGAAGAAACTATTTTTGTTTGCGCTGCAAATTATTTCCTCTAGAGTAGGAGGTTCTTTTGTGCTGTGAGATGGTTGAAATTGATCCACAAGTCATACTGAAAACTAAAGCTTTTTCATGTAATTTGAAATAGCACAAAATGCCTTATTAGAATTAAGTGGTTGGTTTTAGTTCAAACTAGCCATAATTTCAAAACAAATGACTTGGTTTGCAAGCGCATGAATATGCCCTTGCATACAGGAACTGTTGTTTCACCACTGGAAACAACCTAAAAAGAGATTTTGGAGCAACGCCTAACACAAACTACTTTGACAGCAAACAAATAGACTAAAGAATTTTGCTTTTCCTATGCCTTTAAACGATTAGATGCAATAGTTAAAGCTCGTAAAAGTAGAAATTTTTGCACCACATTTTGGTAAGCTGTCACATCAACCATCTAACGTACTTTTGGGAAACTTCAGGGACAAAAGCAAAGGTTATTCTTATTAAATAGCTCATAACGTGGCGCAGTTATCCTAATACGTGCCACTACATTCCAGTAGCGCGTTACTCATAATAAGCTAAAACTACCTTGTTGGACATTTTCTGTAATATTATCGTTTGCAAATTATACTCCGCTAATAAAATTGCTTACGCACAAAAGCAATAACAAACGCAATAGTGCAAACTGTAGATTCATTCAATTTTTTTGTGCATTCTAATCCCTAACGCAACGATTCAGCAAATTTTTTATATTTCTGCATGTATGTATTTCTTGGTAAGTTTACGTATATTTTAATATTACACCTTGAGTATCTTAAATCCTAAAGTGATTTAAGGCAAGTATGTTTGTAAGTACTATCTGTAAGTACTAGTGCAAGTACTATCTGTAAACTCAGCATTTACTCTGATAGTAAGTCTATTGAATGCTGCACGTACCTTATTTTTACTTGACTGGAATGCGTGGCATCTGTGCTCCTTCCTCCTGGAGAGACTAACCAGGACTGCTAAAGAAATGCAGAAAACCCGTATATATGTACAGGTAAGTGTTTGGGGAAAAGGATGCATGACGCCGAAGCTCACTCTTTCCCACATTTTCACAGCAGAAATATTGCTAAATATGGAATTACTATGCATTCATTAGAAGCTTTTATCTTTATTTACGTAAACTGGTTCTCAGCACTTGAGGTAACTATTATTGTTATTTTAAACGACGCCTTTTATAATAACTTGCAAGACTAGGTTACCTTGTAAACTAAAGTTTGTAAAGTCATCTTATTCCAGGTGCGTGGCACGTACATGGATTGATGACTGACGACGGTACACGAACATCACTAGATCTTATAAAGTAGCCTTTGCTATCTAATAATGGAGTTATTGAGGAAGTTCTAATCATGGAACCAAAGCACACAATGGTACTACTATATTATGCTATCATATCATATTAATTTGTGTATTTTTTTCATTCTATTCTACAATACGTACAATTATATATGACTACGCTTGCGTCTACAACTTTAAGTACTAGCGCACCAGCGCGGGCGTAAGAAATTAACAGCAACCACGCAGTTATATATCATAAATATTTGAACAATTATATATATATATTCCATTCATTTCTCATGAAATATATATCCAAGTATATAATCCATGCTACTAGTAAAACAAAGACAAAACCCACACTCCACGCAAATACTTCCACTTCTAAATACTTCCACCTGTGCAAGGTAAAAATTAATTTAGCACGCTCATATTTATTATTTGATCAGTTAGAATTTCTACATTACTAATTGTAGCTAATTGTAGGTAACGTTTTTAGAAAATAAATGATACTAAACAATTTCAAAACCTTATTCGAAAACCAATTGTCTCAAAATTTGGTCATTTTTAACAAAATGTTGGAGGCGACGATACACTTTAAAGTGTAATCTGATTTTTAGTAGCTTACCATGGGAAAACCTTTTATACCTTGAAAGCTTTTTGGTAGAATGTTGACCAGAAACGTAAAACTGTTTTCGAAAATTTGCAAGCTTAGTGGTAGCCTTGGTAGCTTACTCATATTTTGGGATGGTAATCATAAAAAGCTAAGACTCCAAACGGACGAAAAACCAACTGGTAAAAGAGAAAAGAAGCTAAAATGGTTAAGCCACCTGCACTCATTTGCTATGCTAGTTATGATCATTCAATGTCTGCTAGGCAAGGCCACTTTAGTCTTTACAAAAGCCCAAGAAGTTATTGCTATAGCAATAATGCAGTGCTTAACTAGCCACTTGCACACATGTAGAAAAATTGCAAATGAGTTGATTCTCTACATAAATGGGCATTTGCATTTTCCCACATGTACTAATCTGGCGTCACACTTGGCAAAAAACCAAAAACTACACTTACCGAACAACTGAACAAGTTGTGGGCTCAGATATTTACTGCAACTGGACTGCTTTTTCCTATTGCAGTAACTACAGTACACTGGATGGATCCTTGCAGAGCTTCGTTGCCGGGCTACTGGTTGCTTGAGGAATGCTCTGATGACAAGCTAAACATTTCGAAAGACACACTATCCTACTATCTCGTGAATGTCAAAGCTTTCTAGGTGAAAGTCTCCTTGCTCCTGTTCAGTCAATGGCTGTGGCAATTTGGAGTGCATGCATTGGTGTTGGTTAATGGTGGACTTACAGCCTTGGCTACTACTCAAATACGTAATCATCTGCAAACGTGAGTATAATATTTTTTAAATACTGATAAGTCTGAAATGTTCTTTTACAAAAGTGTAGCTTTTTCAGTTATAATGAAATCTATTAAAAGGACGAAATAACAACCTACCAGAAAATACAAGCTCGGAGACAAATACAGGTTTTGGTAACCTTGGCAAATCACATCTCCCAAGAGGGCGCCCTCACTTCACTATTCATTGCTGCTGTATGTTGTGTTAGCGCGGGCTTTGCAATGCTGATTCGCGTTGCTTGGACCTCAGACACGGTGATTTTGATTTTCATTTTTCTCTGCTGCGCAACGCATGGTTTCCTGTTTATTGTTGTATGCCTTAGCGGTATGGTATCCGTTTACGCAGAATCAAAGAAAGTAAAAAATACTGCTGAGCGTAAATTGGACAAACAGATGGAAAATCCAGACATGAGGGTAAGTTAGTTCAAGCGTTTTGGAGGTCAGTAGCTTTAACAAAAATCAAATTTGGAGCAAGTAACTATGTGGAAGAGCTCACTCCACTGAATACCCTGGATTTTGCTATCAGCTTGTCTGTTCAAGTTCTCTTGGTCAAAAGTTAAGTATCTATTTTAGATTTACGATTTGAACGCATATGCTGTCACTACAGTGTAATCAATACGTTTTTAAAACCTATAACGCCCGGTGGTGTTACATTTTTTGAGTTTTAAAGATACTACTACTTCTGTTTATATGTACGTAATTTCACAACCAACATTTCTAATAATTAGCTGGTTGGATGACAACAATTGGTGTAAACTAATCAAAACGTTAGAATGTATTGCTTGAAAGAGCCTGCAAAAACCTGTAGAAGCAGTGGGCTAATAACTATGTGTTTATCAGCTCGCTGCTTTACAGAGGAGCTCTTTACCATTTAAAGTATCCGATTGTTTGTTTACCTTTTTTCTACACCCAACAAATCATATCTGCAGGGACTGTAAATAGTACTTGTGTTTCATTTTGTAAAAAATTACAGGCTTTTTTAATCCATTCGTAAGTACTACCTGTTCAAACTTTGGAAACATATACGTATTGGTCCACAGAATTAATCATCTTTTGTTGCTTTGTGGTTTGTCACGTATGTATGAAAACATACGAAAATTTACGACGAAACGAAACGTCGTACGTCGTCGTAGTTTCGTACGAAAGTACGAAACAACACAGAAAATTAGGTAGAGGTCAAGCTAAACTCATCCTAAATTAACAACAACATTTTACGTATCACTCAAACTTAAGAGAAACTAGCCAGTTTGCTAGCAAATATACGCTCGTCGTAAACACATTGCCTCTCCTACGCTTTCGGTTTGTACTTAGATACGCTGTGCTACGGCAAGTGAAAGTTTAGGTTTACCCAAGCAAATCTCAATAAGCGAGAGAAACAGCATCAACCAGTAAGTGCGTACGATGCTGGTATACTGAAAACCGGAGCAAGCTGTCCCAGTTTCGTTCCATACAAGAAAATCGATATTTAGAGCTGAGCTTGCAGCGCATTCTGCACCTGCAAAATACTTGAACTTGAAAACGAGGAAGGGAAAGTTTTCTCAAGCATTGTATAATGCCACCTTGTAGTGTTATACTGAACTACGTTACGAAAAAGCTACAATAGTTTTGAAAATATGTTAGCTTTAATGGGGCTTTGGTGGGTTTCCATTTTAATTCAATGGCTTTTGTAAACCAATTTAATAACTTATAACTGCACTTAATTTGTATAAAAGTATTTAAGTACGTATAACATCAACTGCAACGTCAAGCTGACCAAGTTTTTTTTAACTTAACATTTACATGAATCTTGATCTTTTAAGACAAATGATCGAGTACTGGTTATCCTGTGTCTAGGATAAATTAAAATGTTTACTGCACTAATACAAGTATTAAATATTAAAAACTATAATGGGTTAAGGATACTATATATTATTAGATTTTAAAACACTGATAAATTGGCGTGAAGTGCAAGTTGACTTTTCATGTTCAGTAAAAATTATGCTGGAAAAGCAATGTTGTATTGCATACTTTATTTTGAGTGCTACCTATGCATTTCATTTTTCAAGTCTGATGTAATAAACGTGTTGTGCAGTATGCTTTCTTGATTTTATGTTTTTTTCTTGATATGGCTCAAATGCTGTCAGTTATTGCAAAAAAATAATCATCATTTTAATAATTGTTAAACCATCAATAATGCTAATTTATTTCTTCATTATGCAATCATCAATCAATTTCGTAGTACCAGGTTACGCCTTTTTATACACTCATCGTCTTTAGCAGCGAGTAATTTTGATGGCTTTTTATGGATGGTTTAAATATAAAGAAACATTTCTACTGTAGGAGCAGCAAGCGTGCAGTTTGCGGCAAAACCAACCTACGATGAAGTCTACGCAGCAAACATTATGCCTAATTCAAACAGATATCACAACAACGCGATTACACAATTTTATAATATGGAATTCGTATAGAATTCACAAATTAGATTGGGTTAAGCGATTTAATGGTTAACAAAGTTGATTTTATTTTAGTTGCAAATGAATTAGTTGATTGTTAAAATCAATTTACCGCGAGAAGTACTATTGCATTGTAACAACAAATCATTATCAACATCATTCATTATGATAATAACTTGCAATTATATATAACAATTACAATTAACAATAACAATTAACTTGCAAATAGTTGCATTGCATAATGCAACTCTATACACAAAACAATTATATCAGCTTTTCACAAGACAGTGTAAAAGCCCGTGAAACTTGGTAATCTCCATACCTAGCTCTAATGTTGTGAATTTTTGATTGGTCTTCTGCTCAAACTGAATGAGATTTCAGGTTTGATTATATGCGTTTATGCGTTTCCAATTTCGCTACATCAGGTTTTTATGAAAACACAAGGCGCAACAGAAAAGCGGTTGTGGCGTATGGTGAAAGTAGAAAACTACGCATCAATTTTAGACCTAGCATCTTTTTGCTATAAAAGCTGTTTCTGTGCTTTTGCAGCTCAGTCGTCGTCGGACCTCTCATCTTACTAGAAGCGTTAGCCTTTCTTTCTCTTGTTATCACATTGGGGCAAAATGGACACAGAAAACGAATCAGTTGTGATTTTCTCGAACTTTAGTCTCAATTTCCCCAACGTTTCAACGAGTCCAAATACATGTAGCTTTTCAAGTATCTTTATAGTAATCAACCTTGTTGTCTGCTATAGCTTGCCGCTAGTTGTTATATCCATTTCAAATGTGGGCATATGTTGTAACGTGAGCAACAGAAAAGTGCCACAAGAAGCAGATTTTTCCGGAGATATTAAACAAATGCACAGAAGAACCCGACAAGGCGTGAGAAAAATGTTGGGTTGTGTAACTTTTATGTTTTTAATAAGCTGGTTGCCTCTATACATTATTGTATCACGAATTAAGTTTGCTAATGTTACCGACAAAGAAGCAAATGTATACAACATTTTATTGCCGTTTGCACAATGGCTTGGCGCATGGAACAGTTGTATAAATCCGGTGCTTTGTGCTTTTCTCAACCGAAAATTCCAAGAAATGTTTGTGAGCTTGTTACCAAGCTGGATTCAATTTGTGTGCAAAGCAAATAAGGAAAATCCTGAAATAAATGCTAGAATAAGAAGATATAATAGAGTAAGCTTTTCAAAGGCCTACCAACAGCGCAGTACAAAATTTAGTACGACAGGATCAAAATCTTTAGGGAGGGAGGTCACGGGAAACACCACAACGAGCCAATGCCAAAATACTGTAGATCAAGTTATAACAATAGCTAATGATAACTCTTTGAGCAGTTTCAAAATTGTCTCTAATTTTACTGTGGTTTCGTCAAAGCATTTACAATCAATTTCTTCGGAAAATAAGAAATCAGTTGTACTGGTTCAACCTAATTCCATTTCTGAAAGTCCTTGTACTGTAACAGAATTTTAAACCTGCATGTATTTGTTCACTATCTACAACAAAGCTCATACAACAATATGATGTTTTAAGAAGTATATTAAATAAATATTTGTTCTCGTGGCGTTGTCCAATACGGGTTATTTTACCGCATTTGACTAAAGCTGTCAAGATAAGTTTAAATTATAAATTTTTATGCACAGTACACCATATAGCATACTTTTCACTTGAAAGATTTTACCCGTCGCATATGTAAAAGATTTTGCGTGTAGTCATAACTACCAAGAAACAAACCAGAAATTATCATGTTAGCAAAAACCAACTCAAAAGCACAAAAGGTATATTTTTGCATGTTGAATGTTCATCTTTATTTTTGGCAAAATGTTTTAAGTTAGAATTTACAAATTATTTTGGAATATTAA
Source organism: Entomobrya proxima (assembly GCA_029691765.1). Taxonomy (NCBI): domain Eukaryota; kingdom Metazoa; phylum Arthropoda; class Collembola; order Entomobryomorpha; family Entomobryidae; genus Entomobrya; species Entomobrya proxima. The sequence goes on from CM056170.1 coordinate 38,765,746, forward strand.
ATTAATAAAGTATGTACACTAGTTACTTCAAAGCCTATCTTGCTGCTTATAAAATAAACCGATTTAATGATCATTTGAAATACGTAGCTGAGCCAATAAGTGGATGTCTGTCTGTCTGACTCCATTCATCATACTACCCCAGGGGGATGAGAAATCAGGTTAAAAGTCATAGAATTATTTCTCATGGTCCAATGAATCAATGTACCAAATTTAGTGCGATTCTGACCAAGTTTTATGGTCCGAGGGGTTACCTCCCCCAATTACCCCAGGGGGACGACCAATCAGATTCAAAATCAATAGAGCTATTTCTCATGACCCAATGAATCACTGTACCAAATTTGGTGTGATTCTGACTATAATTGTATGGTCAGGGGTGTTACCACCCCCTACTACCCCAGGGGGATGACCAATCTGGCTCAAAGACCACAGGCCTCTTTACTATGGCCCAATGAATCAATGTGCCAAATTTGGTGTGATTCTGATAAAGCATATGGTGAGGAGGGTTACCTCCCCCTATTACCCCAGGGGGATGACCGATCAGGTTCAAAATCAATAGGGTTCCTCCTGATGACCCAATGAAGCACTGTACCAAGTTTGGTGAGATTCTGACAAACCGTCTGGCCTGTATCGTGCTCACACACGGACAGACAGACAGACAGACAGACAGACAGACAGACAAATATGACAATCTCAATACTAGCTTCACTATGCTCAGCTACGTAATAATGTGTACGGTTGCATCCGAACGAACATAGTTGTTCTTAGCTTCTGTGAAACTCAGCGAGCTAATAATTTGATCTGCGTTTTAAAATAAAGGTTGTTTGCTTGGAGACTGTTGAATGTTGCAGTATGAGCTGCTAATTCGCTGCTTTAACGGAGGGACCATTGCTGATAACAGTTGCAAGCCGCATCGTAAATGTAATCATTTCTTATTCGCTTCAATACAATAAACAGTTCGTACTCTTATCCCAAATTTTGCAAGTACTTGTTTTGTCAGGCATTAGAAGCTCTGTTGATAATAAAACTGGCCTCTTAATTCTTTCTAATGAACCTGGTTTTATCATTGTATCAAACAATTTAGGTACGAAAATCAAAAATTTAAATATACAGAAATTTGACTTTTGTCGTGTGACTATTGAAAAAAATACCGGTTGTAGCAGCGGTATAGAAGTAATATATAAAATAAATCTCAGTTGGGCTTAGATATAAAAACTACAGTAATAATATGAGCAATTCATGTACTCAAAGCATTTAGATTTGCTTGATAGCATCCAATATTACGCAATAACTTGTTTACGTTAAGGTGGCCATTTCATAATCTGTGTCATACTTAGTTATTTATGACAAAAAAGCTGTTTTGCATATGTCTAACAACGTGGAAAGATTTGAAGCGCAAAAAGGTCAGTATCGTGAACAACAATAAGAAACTGGTTAAAGTAGATGGTGTAGTAAGGTGTTTATTTTCAATCCTAAATCTGTTTTTATGCAAAGCGTTGAACCATACTCAATTGCCTAAAAATTGGCCACTCAACTAATTCCATATAGGTAAAAGTGTTGAGGAAAATTTGTTTGTATTATTCTTAAGTTGTGAACGTGTTGTAGCAGTTTTAGCAAAGCACTTACTTCTTGTTTTCAGAAATATGCGCATCTACCTACTTGTGCAAAATGCATGAATTTATGATCTTGTTTGCTCACTTAAAATATATATGTATTCCATATTATGTAATTCCTCTCAGTAGCACATCAACAAATCATGATGTTTTACGATCTCATATGTATTTCAAAATGGACGAATGTAAGAAAGTACATGTGTTGGTCAACAACAACAACTGGTGCCAAAGCAATTGTAATGCAAGAATTTTTGTGTCCAACTCAGCTGAAATAAGGAAGTTATGGGCATTCAAATTGTAAATGGAAGGTGGGCTGGGTGCACAAGAACCCGAGTTAAACTGGGTCCCCAACAAGCGTATATTGAGCACGCTTCCACACTGTTGACCTTCGTTTGAGTTCACGCTCTAAGATACAGGTCTTAAAAGTCAAACACTTTCTACCTTTCACCCGTAATTCCAATCCTGAGACTGAGTGCAATCTTGATTGCTAATTGAAATGCTCACGAGTTGGTTTTTCATTTATCAAACACGTTTCATTGCTTTCTCAACAACTCGCATACTTTGGAGTGAAATGAGCTCGTAAAACATGTATCTCGTCAAGTTCTGATAATGACATTTCAAGATGTCAATGTCAGGTAAAAAATTTGAAAAGCCTAAAATATTATGCACATTGCTTGAATTGCAGTGCTAAATTATAGAAAATAGCGTTTCTGAAGATTAATTATGATAGATACCGGAGCACAATACATTAGTGCTCCAGTGTTGCACGAAGAAAGCGACAACTCCATGCGGTCATTTAATAGCAGTCGGGTCAACATAATTGTGTAAACCATGTCGTGTACTAAATTGACGATAGAATTTGGTTGACTTCACAATATACATAAATCTTTCGTGCAATAAAACCTCATCATTTTCCAAGTTTACATAAAACCGTATGGTTGCTTGAACCATTCATTTGCATATGCCATGAAATTAATTTTTATTTGCGAGCGATTGGCGGAAACTTGTGTCAACCAACGATATTTTGCAGACAAAAACTTGCAGGTACCTATGTTTGCTCCAAAACCTTCTAGAATATTGAGAGGACGTTTAAATGGTATAAGTGCAGCACTGGCAAAACATTTTGTGCGTGCAGCTAGCTACACGTGCAAAAATTATACCATTTCTCAACTTTCCATAAGGTTAATTTTCCAGTGAGTTGTTCCAATTATAGTAATGACGGGAAGGTGGAAGACTAAAACGACAGCCAAACTTATGTAACTTATGTAACAAACACTTATGTAAGAAAGCGAGCGCTGCCACAATATGGCCATTTTTTAAATTGCAAAATGTTACATAAAATGTATAAGTATTTCCTGAGCGTGTTTACATGAAATTGCCATTTCCTTAGATGTACTCACCTATTACGAACTTCTATCAGTTTGTAATTAAATTTTCTTGCGTATGGCAAATCATTCCTTCTCTAATAATATTTACATAATGTCAATTCGAAAAATTGAGCTTGCGATTGCATACCACGCTGTTAAAAAAAATTGCCTTGATGGTAACTTTAAGAGAATAACGCGTTTATATCACTTAAACAGCATTTCCTGCGTTCATTCGTTTTGTGTCTTGTGGAATCCAAATCCTCTGGCATTTTACTATATATTTTTTTGACACTATATATTTTATCGCGTTAGAAATGGTTGTAATAACCAGTGGTATGACATAGCAAAGGAAAACATTCACTACCAGAAAACTACTATCTTTGCATGCGTCTCATTTTCCAGTTTTCTTGGCAATAGCGTATAAGGTCCGACTGAGAGATGATTACTTCAAAAATAACTGCTTATTGTAGAGTGATCAGCAAAGCGTTCACCCAAATTAAGCAAATGGAAGATTGTGCCTGAGACTTGGAGAATTCACGTGAATGTGCAATGTGACGGTAAATAGCATTACATCTGGAAAATACTAGAACAGAATTCCAGTTACATATTTTCAGAATAAAAATAGATGTTACAATTCTGCTATTTTTACAAAACAGCTTACTTGCCTACTAAAATGGCTACTAAAAAGTTCGTTGAAGCGTAGACTGATACTCCTTATACGTAACCCACTTCTTTACACAATATAAATCTGAGTACTCATGCCAAAACGAGAAAATGGTATGGTTCACCTAAAAACGCAAACTTATCAAGGCCACAGTACTTAAGAATTAATAGATATGCTTGCAGGTATTTTCAGCTTACGTGTAAACGTAATTTATAATAGCGTTACATGAGGGTAAAACGAAATCACAAATAAATCTGCCAGCCAAGTTCATAATAAACATGTTTGTTAAGGTGCCCATTTGTTGGCAAAACACTACTATTACATTTAGCATAATGTTGCTGATGGAACCATTGAAAAATACAAGCCAGTAAACAATTACCAGCATATGAGTCCAAATTAAATTATGACGGAGATATTGCTCAAATTTGAATAAGTGTACACCAAAAAGTATTCGCTGTAAATTTGCGGGAAGGCAAATTTTTGTAACTATAGTCTGCCAATATGGTTGTATGTTCCAAGTCAATAATAATTTTGGAATTGACAGGTTTCTAGTTGTGTGTGAAAACGTGTTAGGTGCCAGTTAATCAAATTAAATGAATTGTTTTGCAATAGTTTCTCTTATTAGTACTTGCTATTCTACATAGATATTAAAGATTACGCATGCATGTTTTCTTTGCATGGCACATTGTCTTTTACGTTAATTCTAACAAAGCACAACGTTACATATGACTTCAGTCAATTTTTTTGTACGGATACAAACCGTGCTTACTGACAATCGACAAAATATGTATGCATCTGTTCATTTCCAAATGAAGGAGCGTAATGTAAATGGGAAAAAATAGTTTGAACTAAAATGTATTTGATATCGTGTGTTTGTTTCAAGATAAACTAAAAACCAGATGTCGTAAATTCTAGACGCTCGTGCGGATTTGTGTGAACCAGAAGTAAATTTGATGGCGACTAAACGCTGATATAGTGAAAGTATCACCTTTGCATGAAACCCTTTTGCTTTCTTTCTGCTAAGCAAGAGTATGTGCTTGTGTGATTGTTTGTGTATGGTAAAAAAATGATGCTGGAGCATTTTAGAACGTTTTGAATTCGACTTTTATTCATTTTTTTATTCGCTGCCTGAATGCCTTTAAATATGAGTCGATGGCAATTTATTAAGTGTTATGATTTTTATATAGAGAATTCCTTTTCCGGCTTACTTGGCGACTTTCCTACATGGTATGGGAAATTTTATACAAAATACAAAAGCAAATTACCTTTTGCATTTTTCGAACAAACTTAAATCCTTACGATTTGTAAGTTGTGGTAAGTCCCTAGTAAGCCAGTTCCCAATGAGGGAGTTTGTAAGCGCTTACACGGTTACAGTTTGGTGTGCTTTTATAGCCAGTAGTTTGACATTGACTACAGTTGTCACACTTTTCAAAGAGAACCTAAAAAATCTAAAGTTCAATGCATTGAAATTCAATAACTTGCTACCGTTTATTAGCTCGCTGCTTCAGCAGAGGAGCTATTGCTGATGTCGGTGTCCGTGTGTCTGTCTGTCTGTCCGTCTGTCTGTCCGTCTGTCTGTCCGTCTGTCCGTCTGTCTGTCCGTCCGTCTGTCTGTCTGTCCGTGTGTCTGTCTGTCCGTGTGTCAGTCTGTCCGTGTGTCTGTCTGTCCGTGTGTCTGTCTGTCTGTCCGTCCGTCTGTCTGTCTGTCCGTCTGTCTGTCTGTCCGTCTGTCTGTCTGTCCGTCTGTCTGTCTGTCCGTCTGTCTGTCTGTCTGTCCGTCTGTCTGTCTGTCCGTCTGTCTGTCTGTCTGTCCGTCTGTCTGTCTGTCTGTCCGTCTGTCTGTCCGTCTGTCTGTCTGTCTGTCTGTCCGTCTGTCTGTCTGTCCGTCCGTCTGTCTGTCCGTCTGTCTGTCTGTCCGTCTGTCTGTCTGTCCGTCTGTCTGTCTGTCCGTCTGTCTGTCTGTCCGTCTGTCTGTCTGTCCGTCTGTCTGTCTGTCCGTCTGTCTGTCTGTCCGTCTGTCTGTCTGTCCGTCTGTCTGTCTGTCCGTCTGTCTGTCTGTCCGTCTGTCTGTCTGTCCGTCTGTCTGTCTGTCCGTCTGTCTGTCTGTCCGTCTGTCTGTCTGTCCGTCTGTCTGTCTGTCCGTCTGTCTGTCTGTCCGTCTGTCTGTCTGTCCGTCTGTCTGTCTGTCCGTCTGTCTGTCTGTCCGTCTGTCTGTCTGTCCGTCTGTCTGTCTGTCCGTCTGTCTGTCTGTCCGTCTGTCTGTCTGTCCGTCTGTCTGTCTGTCCGTCTGTCTGTCTGTCCGTCTGTCTGTCTGTCCGTCTGTCTGTCTGTCCGTCTGTCTGTCTGTCCGTCTGTCTGTCTGTCCGTCTGTCTGTCTGTCCGTCTGTCTGTCTGTGGACTTTATTTTTAAACCAGTTTAATCGGCTCTAGACCAGGCTAAATCGGCTCTAGACCAGGCTAAATCGGCTCTGGACCTGGTTAAATCGGCTCTAGATCAGGTTAAATCGGCTCTAGACCTTATTATTATATGTTTATATTCATATTGTCGTCTTTAGCAGCGAGCATTTTTAATGGTTTACCATGGACTTTGTTGAAAATGTGCTCACAAAAACTCACAATTTTGATAGTGATGCAAAATTCATGAACCTTTACGTAAACTATGAATTGGAGGTGTTTGAACGTGATCTTAAAAAGTGTGATAACGTAGCCATTGTGCTTCCTAGTTTTCTCTGTAACAAGGTAGCAAACAGAATTATCTCTGTAAGTAATCAAAGTTTAGATGTTAGCACAGACACTTTCAGCGACGGAAACTTATTCCTAAGTGTTGGCGGTATAACTCCACCACATATTATTGAACGTGTTGGATGGATACATAACTCAGGGATTGCTGAATGGATATGTCGTTTGTTTGACTGGGATAAACGCGCGCCACGCCAAGCCCCTTTGAATAAACCAAGAATGAAAGGAAATATTTTGGTAATATTTGTACTTCTTTTGGTGGGATTAGGTACTGGTGCTTTGGTATTTATTACTGAACTAGCTTTTAAAAGGAATGTGAGAGAAAAGATATAGAGATGTATAGCTTATGTGAGAACGCAACTTAAAAATATGCTTAAACCTGCACTTGAGAAGTTGAGAGCAAATCGGAGTAACTCTACTGGTGTTATAATATTAAGTTAGTGACAGAAAAGCACAATATATTCACCAGTGCTGATACAGCGGTAGTTCACAGTTAGATAGACTAATATGCTTCTTGCCTTAGTTAAAATTATGAATGCTTTGGATGGTGTACCAAAATTGCTTCTGAAAAGTTTTGAATTTATACGAAACGTAAGTTACATTTTACCTTTTAAAAAGCTTGCATATACTGATTAATGTTTAGCGGTGAACAAATTGGGAAACATAAATTATGCCACTACATTAACATTAAATTAAGTGCTTAAAGTTTTTATTAAAATAAATTGTAACTGATTAGTAGTAAGTAGCTTCTTAAGTCGTGTCTGAAATAACCAGTTTGTTGGCACATGGCAAAACTTCATGCATGTTTAGGAAACTTTAGTCGTGTCACAAGTCATACAATATTTTGTAGTAAAAAGTAAGTGAAATGCAAATTTCACATGTACGAGGATTGTGATTTAGCTTTGAGAAAAATAGTTTAATAAAGAATTGATGCTTATTTAGGTTGTGTTTTACCACAAGCGGAATGGCAATAGAGTAACGATCAGCATAGCAAATTAATTGACAAAAGCAAGCTTATCAATTTGGTAGCATTTCTTTAATACAACAACATACCGATGTAAAATCAAAAAAATGCCAAAATTCTATTTCCATTCGTATGCCAAGAATAATGTAACAACATAATGAACGTTAATACATGTTATAGGTACAGCGACAAAACTTTCGGACAATGTTCAAGCATAAGTACAATTAATGTTAAAATACAGTTTGGGTTACAACGAGTGAATGTAAGTAGCAAAGTTTTTATTCCAACGTTTCGATTTGTAATCACAAATCCTCTTCAGGGGAAAAAAACGAATAATAAAATGGCAAATATGATTAAGTATATTTTAGAATTTGAAACGATAAAGAATGGAGAGAAGAGATGTCCAAAACTTAGGCAGGTAGTCACGGCCACGTTCTTCTTTTCTGTTCATAAGGGGAATTCCGGTAGCTGTTGCATTGCGTATAGCGATAGCCTCCTTCGTTTCACGGAGAAATTTATCCTTTTCCGCCGCAATAATGTTAACATTATCCCAAAGTATGGAGTGCTTTTGAGGTTCATCCATATTACTCCATACATGCTCCGAAATGGCTGATTGAAGGTCTCCGTTTTTACAATGTCGCTTATGTTCTTTCATGCGATCCTCCAAGTCTGTTCCCGTTTGCCCGATATAGCTAAATCCACAAGTGCATTTTACGTGATAAACCCCTGCATTTAAGGTCGGTGACTTGTCCTTATGCATTGTTAGCAAATCAGACATCCTGGTGAATGGGATATAACCAATTGAGTTACCAAGTTGCCGAGAAATCAGTCTAGCAATGGATTCAGTGAAACCTCTCAGATAAGGTAGGATGACTCTTGGTAATTCTTCGGGTAGGTCAAGTTTTGGTTTCCCAAAAGTACGTTTGATACGGCTAATAGCGTTGCAGACCCAACGTGAGGGATATCCATTCTTGTAGACAAGTACATTACGAATGTGTCGAAGTTCCTTGGTTAACTTATTCCCTTTCAGTAATCGTAGCGCACGTTGTACTAACGTATTTACCACCGTTACTTTGTGTGCAGAATGATGGATCGAATCCCAATCAAGATATTTATCCGTGTGGGTGGCTTTGCGATAGATTTCAAAGTCAAATCCCCCATCCTTTTCACGTTGAATCAAAACATCTAAGAAAGGAATGGCCATATTTTCTTCCACCTCGTGAGTAAACTGAACGTTTTTGTGGAAGGAATTTAGCATGTTCTCAACATTTGTAATTTGGCGTGGGCGGAGAGCAGCAATAATATCATCAACGTACCGTCCGTAAAACTTGACGTGTTGATTGTTATCAATTATTACTGATTCCAGTTTACAATTACGATTACAATTGAATGCATATTCATATAAATTGCATGAATTCAGATAATTAGTAGAAAAGAAGTTAAAACCGCTTATACTATTAGTTAGAATATGTTACAATGACTGTTCCCGTCATAGATTTCACTTTAATTACATTCAAGTGTGTCGTGCTGGTTTATCATCTCAAAAAATACATTTAATTTAACTTTCCAAATACCTTGTGCACAACGTTTTTTATTTGAAATCCCTCTATACGAACAATGCGCTGAATGCTTAAACGCCACCGACTACATCCAATTTGGATTTTACTTGCATTATGCATTATCATTTTTAATAGCATAATAATAGGCTAATTTTTTTATGTATTCACATTCACATCACTTTCATTTCAAAATTGTTTCAGTATATGTCTATATCAAGATAACAAATTTTTTAATTCTTTGTAATTGCATTTGTACCTCAATAAATATATATACAATTCGAAGAAATACGATTATGATGATTTCATTTTCGACTTTGCGCATTTCTATATTAAATAAGGTTTTAAACCGAAAGGTCAAAGCTTTGTGTTTCTGATAAATCAAGCTTAGACAAATATTTCTCGAACATTTTGTTGAAATCTTTGACTGAGTAATAAGTACAGCACAGAATTTACACAACTGTTACAACTACGTAGTAACTGCGCGAAAGGAATCAATCTGTGCATCCATTCTTGTTCAAGCGGTGTTCCTCTAAAGTCATCATCATAGAAAATTTTCACTCTTGCCATGATCACATATAGAGGCAACCAGCAACAACAAAATGTAATTGTTAGGCCACCAAACGTTTTTAATAGTCTGCGCTTTCGTTCTAGTTGAATGTTTCTGATGGTTATTTGATTTTGAAGAATATAAGCATTGCTGGATGAAGAGTTGCTAGAGTTTGCATTCCTCCCAATAATTACACTGCATGCTGATGTCAGAACCACCGGCAAGAGAAAGTACAAAAACACGTGTACCGAAAGAAAGTAAATCTTGTCCTCCATTTTGGTTTCCCATACCTCATGGCAAAAAGGCAAGAGATGCACCGGATCTACTTCTTTTTGGTACGGATTTAACATTACTACTTCGAATGAGGATGCCCATGGAAACGTTATGGTTGTTCCAAAAATCCAAATAAAACATACTATTTTCAGAGCTTGTGATACTGTAAAATTCCACAAGGTACATAGTGTTTGATGAGCTGCCCGAAATCTAAAAACGTTGCAAAAATTCAAAGTTAGTATTTAATTTTTAATGTTGTGTTAGCAGTTCCAAGTAAAGATTAATAAAGGAGTTTGAAGTTACCTATCTAGTGTAATAGCGACTTGTGAGTATACAGAACAAGCTATTAAAATCCCTTGAAGACCAGCTACAACACTGCAATTTGTTTCTCCAAGAATCCAAGCTGTTTTGAAACAGTTTATTTGTCAAATGATTTAAATTATAGCTTCAGTTAAAATTGAAAAAACTTACGTATAAACAGGTTGGAGAGTAAGGTTGTTGGAATACAGCATAAAATTACCATCATATCAGCAATTGCTAAATTTATAATAAGTATCCCAGACGGTGTAATAATTCGACTTTTTATTGTATTTACGTAAATCACTAGCAAATTTCCAAATAGACCACATGCAAAAACGAGCAAATTTGCTAAACACAAAAGCACAGAGAATCTTGCGTAATGTCTGTAACAGGCTTTCTTTTGTAACATCGGCGGTGCAATAAAATCGGCGAAATTGGACATATTCCAAAAATCACATGCACTCACAAAACTTGTGTTTTCACCTTCAGAAATTAAAAGCTCGTTGAGCACTTCTGTGTTTTCAAAAAATGATTGTACTGCCATTTTATTGTTATAAATTTAGTGCGTGCAAAATAGAGTAGGTTGATACGTCCCAGTTACTCAACTTCCAAAAATGTAATGAATGCAAAAATCAGTTGTGCAGATAGTTTTGTATTAAACATTAAGCCATAGATTACACTGTGCTTGGCCGGGGTCCTAAGTCTTTCAGAAATGAGTAATATTACTTTACTAGAAAATGCCTTAAAGCTTTTCTGTTCTTACCGCTCCCGTTGTAGACTAACCCACCTGCTTTTGTATCACTGATAACTATTATGTAATGAAAAAATTTTGTAAATATACCTTTACGGTAACTTCATGAATCTAAATTATTAATTTCACAGTAAAAACACTTTTAGCATTACAGCATGTATACAATCTTCAGGACAGGGTAATGTGTATATACTTATAATTTTAAGATAGGTTATCACATCTAATATTAAAGAAATGATAATCGAGCGAAACAAGGTTTCAAAAAGACTAATGGAAATTAGTTCTTACTAAAGAGATTATAAATGAAAAGCAGTTTTTAAAGAAATGACCTAACAGTGGGAAACGTAGTTTGTTTTGTGTTTTCTTTAGTAACCTATTACGTACGTGATTAGTTTTTAAGGTATAAATTTAATACAATGGTGCTTGTGGGGCTTTTTTGGTGTAGACCCTAGGATGTGGTTGGGATTATGTATTTGGATTTATGGTTTGAATGTGACAAATACAAAAGTTTATGTTACATAACACGTTACATGCACTCTAATTTACTGCACATAATTATAAAGCAACGTGTTTTCATAGCCAACTTAAACCTACTTAGGCTGCTGTGGGCAATAAATGAACTTATAACATTCACCTGGTTTAATCTTAGCTTTTAGTGTGAAAAAAGGGTCTAATGTATGCAAGTTTCTTGGTATATTTTCTGCTGTGCAGTAAAATTGAAAGCTGGGCAGTATGTAGCAACGGTGGTTAACGTCAGGAATTCTTCGTAAAACCTTGCGTAGGTACAAAACACGCAGGTTAGGAACAGTACCGTCAACAAGGTTCTACAACAATTGTGAATTTGTTATGAATAATTTTTAGGCTTTTTAAGCACTTTAGGCACAATTTTCACGGAAACTAAGACCGCTACAAAATATAAACTTGGTCCAGTACTTCATAATCAGTTTGAGTTTTACGTAGCTTTTGAACAAATCCATTATTATTTGAACTAAAATTTGGTGAGCAATTGCAAATTAGATATGGATTTTAAATTTATGGAATTTGTAAACGGACAAGCTTCCTTTTACGATTTGTGCTATATGAAATTTTTGCAATCTCTGATTTGTGAATATTATGTTAATTTCCGTTTGTAAAAAGATTTGGCAATAAATAAATGTCAATATATTTTTAAATTTTTTACAACGATCTCAAAAACTATTTGTCCAAGAAAGTATTTAAGTTGTCGATGAACAAAGTAACCAGTTGATGGCAAGCCAATCAAAATGCTCGCTGCGAAAGACGATGAGTTTCCGGAATACATTAAACTCCAAAATTTTAAACTGTTACATAAACTTTAAATCATTACAAGTAATATACCCATTTACCCTGGTTTAGAGCCCATTTACTCTGGTTTAGATCCATTTAGCCTGGTTTAGAGCCCATTTACCCTGGTCTATGGAAAATAAAGTGGACACACGGACACACTCACGGACACGACATCTTAAATAGCTCTCCTGCAGACGCAGCGAGCTAATAAGTGGTCTTTTAGCTTGGTTTAAAGCCCATTTACCCTGGTTTAGAGCCCATTTACCCTGGTTTAGAGCCCATTTACTCTGGTTTAGAGCCCATTTACCCTAGTTTAGAGCCCATTTACCCTGGTTTAGAGCCCATTTACTCTGGTTTAGAGCCCATTTACCCTAGTTTAGAGCCCATTTACCCTGGTTTAGAGCCCATTTCCTCTGGTTTAGAGCCCATTTCCTCTGGTTTAGACCCAATTACCCTGGTTAAGAGCCCATTGACCCTGGTTTAGAGCCCATTTACCCTGGTTTAGACCCATTTACCCTGGTTTAGAGCCCATTTACCCTGGTTTAGAGTCCATTTACTCTGGTTTAGAGCCCATTTCCTCTGGTTTACGGAAAATAAAGTGGACACACGGACACACGGACACACTCACGGACACGACATCTTAAATAGCTCTCCTGCGGACGCAGCGAGCTAAAAAATAAAGTGGACACACGGACACACGGACACACGGACACACTCACGGACACGACATCTTAAATAGCTCTCCTGCAGACGCAGCGAGCTAATAAGAAAAGAGGAAAAAGAGGACCGGAAAATTCTAGAAGCTTTGTCAAGCGCTCTGATTGGTCAGAGGCTCGAGAGCTGCGGAGAACGACGGCGTGTAGGAGGGGACTTCGAACTCAGTCGCCGTTGCGAGAAGAGCTACGTCTACCCGAGTCGCAGAGAAAGGTGGCTGAAATGTCGGCACGCAGGCGGCGACTTCGGCATAGGGTCGGCTTTACTACTTTCCGAAAAAAGAATTCTATCTGAATTCGTACGGAAGCCTGTGTTACGACAATTATGATTGTTGGCAAACCGAATAGTACCCGACTGCGGGTCGAAGTCGGTTTGCCGAACTAAACCCGAAAAATCACATAGTATGCTATCCTACTGCGAAGCGCAATCGGGCCAAATGTATGTATGCCGAATATTTTGCTTAACATGTTCATTCATGTATTCATGGAGTGTATCATTCTAGAACTGCCCCTACGCGGGAATGAATTCTACCGCACTTCTCACATTTTGCTGCTCAGCCGAGTGATAGTCAGCCGAGTGATAGTCAGAGTGCAATGCGTTTCTGGATTTATTTATTTCAGTAACAAATTTTAACTTTCAAAATGTCAGTGTACTGTGTCGCATGGTTTCAAAAAGAGAGAACTATAGAAGTAGTTACATCTAAGTGGTTGACTAGCAATAATTTGAAGTGTTATTGGCCGGAAAAGGAAACTAAAGGTCAAAAGGTAATCTCGTTGATTAAAGCCCATAAGTTTTCGCAGGACATAAATGGCGAGTTTTTAGTTGCAAAGTGCTGAAGACTACAGGTAATTAATTATAATTTTATGCTTTAAATCGTTATTTGTGTTGAGTCATTTGTGTGTCTACCGTGTGTCTGGTTATTGTGTTTAGATTCTTATGACAAGGCCAGGGCCGCAGCAGTCAAAGCCGCATCCGGATCAAGAAGCCTTGAGACGACAGAAGAAGAAAATCTGGGAAGGGGTAAAAGAGCTGGCATATGGTCTCGGGGACCTTCAAAACCGAAATATCCAAGAGACATTAGCGATGGGAGTAGCTTGTCCGGATCTGTAATCAGTAATACTGCTCTGCCTGAATTGTCCAACAAGAAAGCAACCATAAACTTACTGGGTCAGGTACAATCAACTCCATTACAAGGTAATTTTGTTTTAAATTCACATTTGTTTACATTTGATGTGTGTGTGTGATTAATAAAAAATGTGTTCATAAATAACCATTTTTGATATTTCAGGCTCGTGTGTTTCTCTCCAAGTACAAGGAACTCCACGCTTTGTATTGCATCAGCCCTCGTCGTCAATATCCCCGTCTGGTATGAAAGCAGAATTTAAAAATCTGCGAATTAAAGGCTAAATAAATAACCACACTTGTTGTTTTAGGTAAATCTGTAAATTCATTAGTGTCCAATGCCAGTGAATTTGCTGATCACCTAAGGAAAGAATTAGAAACTCCAACAAAGAGCCAAAACTATTTGGAATCCCCAGCGACAGTAGTTGGACTTAAGGAAAAATTTGAGGAACTACAAGCTGAGAGTCGCCGTAAGTCACTGTTTCAATGCACAGCGGTTTTTTTAGGTTATTTAAATTCGATCTTAAATCTAGAATAAAATTCAAATCCATGTTTGCTTGTTCCAGGGTTTCAAGAGCAGATGACAACTTATTTACTTCGCATTTTGGACAACCAAGCTGAGTTACTTCGAAGAATTGGCGATTCACCTGTTTCCAACCAATCTGCCCCTTTAGAGCTCCCATCGACCTTACCATTAACATCTATTGAAGAGTTCAAAATCTTCAACAATTGGCTTTCCGTTGACAATAATTTAACGATATACGTGAGTCTTGTTTTTTAAGCCTTGCAGTTTAGACAGTAATTTTCGGCATACTTTAAATATTTTCAGTCTCAGAATTTAGCTTTAATTGGTGGCAAAGATGGGCGCTGGGTAACAAAGCGATTGTTGTTGGCGCTGATTGGAAATCACCTTGCCAAGCAACTAAGTCTCGCAGGAAAAGGGAAAAATCTCACGAAGGATTTTTGGATGAAAAGACACCAAAACCCATCCTAACTCTTGTTTATGGTATATTGCTCATTATGGCTTTCTTATTATTCGTACTATTACTGCACATTCTCAATTAAATTAGTATTCGCTGAATTCCTATTGTTTTATTCGTAGAAACGGTACGTGCAACAAAAAACGGAGCTTTGTCTACAAACGAAGAAATAAATCGGTACATCCGAGATCGGGTAAAGGGAGCTGATGATCGAGCTGGAGGGAGAGAAGAAAGAAGACAGCGAAAATGCCAGTCATCAAACAGTATTCAAAACGGAGTCACCAGCGAAGGCGAAGGGAGCAAGTAACCCAAGTGCTAGCTTCAGTCAGACAAAACAGGCAGACTCCAACAAAAGTGCAAAGTGATTACCGAATCAAGTCCTCTTATTCACAACCATGTCAAGTGTCAACTAGTCAACTTGCTCTACCCGGTGTTTCTTTACAAACTGAATATAATGATATAAATGATTGTATTTTAGATATATTTTCTCGTAGTGGGTGTAGAGAAATGTTAGTTTCTGACAGCGAAAGTAATACAGATGATAGCAATATTCAAAATAGTTTAAGACAGTGGGTACCTAAACATATTGTCAAGCATGTTGCCTTAAAAAATCTTCTTAAAATTTAAACAAAGTGTTTCTGAATATTAGTTTACCCAAGGACCCAAGAATTTTAATGAAGACTCCACAAAATTTAAATGTAGTTAATGTTAGCTCAGGTTCTTTTTCACTATTAGGCGCAGGATCTATTTTGGTCTGCAAACATTAACTGAAAAACGAGCTGATGTAGAACTAGTTCAGACTCTAACTTCGATTTCATTAACTATTGGTGTGGACGGAATTCCACTTTGCAGAAGTGGTAATCGCCAATTTTGGCCAGTGTTAGGTATACTTGATTGTTTCAAAAATTCAATTCCATTTGTCATAGCAATCTGGTATGGGGAATCTGGTAAGCCATCTGACTGTGACTTTTTAGATGACTTTGTGAGAGAATATGTGGAAGGTGAATATATTAACACAATGTCATTTTCTAAGGAGACAGGTGCCAAACGTACCAATGAATCGTTTAGAAACCGTGTTCATCCTGAACATCATAAAGGAGAGAGTAAGTTTTTGGAATTGGGGATCGATATGATTAGTGGTTTTCCATTACACTATTTGCATTTAGTATGCTTGGGTGTAACCCGAAGGCTTTTTAAAACTTGGGTAAAGGGAAAGGTATCCTACAAAATTCTGTTTAGGGACACTCAACGAATTTCTAACAACTTGCTAAAATTTAAAGAATACTTCCCTAAAGATTTTCAGAGGAAGCCTCGATCGCTTCATGAAATAAGTTATTTTAAGGGTACCAAATATAGAACTCTGCTATTGTACACAGGTTTTCCAGCATTATATTCAGTTTTAGAGACTTGTCAGATAAAGCACTTTTTGCTACTCCATGCTGCCTTGTACATTCTAGTTTCAAAGTCTTGCAGTGACCCTTGGTGAAACGAGTTAGCTAGTAATTTACTTCATAAGTTTGTAAGACAGTCTGCTGATATGTATGGTCACGACTTTGTAACATACAATGTACACAGCTTAATTCACTTGCCAGATGACGCATTAAGTCATGAGACAGGACGCACAGAAGTACTGAGATGAGATAATGCATTCTGGTGCCATATCGTAGCTTACTAGGCGACCCCATAGCATGCTACGCATATACTGAAATAACACTTCTAGCAAAGTGTACATGCTCTTTTTAATGGAGTTGTCAACTTTCCTCCAACCCCTCCCCAACCCCCCCAAAAGTTACCCCAGCTCGTCTAATTCCACTCAGCCCCTCAAAATGTTTGTTTTATTAGATTCAGCATGTCAAAAAACATAGATTTTTGTTAAATTTTTTTGGGGCTGAGTGGAATTAGAGGCGTTATGAGCAATTAACCAACAGCCAATCAGAGTAGAGTATTCTATTGGGGGGTTGGTAAGATCCACCATCTTGTTTTTCAGAGAATATCGGATATATTTTTGCAATAAGACATAAGTTTGTCTGTACGTCTAAGAATATCTTTTTTGAATCTCCACGAATTTTATTACTAACACTTCATATATATATATATATTAATGCCCTTTATACTTATAAAAATTACCAGTCAATAATTTTTCTAATTAGTGACGTAATTACGTTTAATTACTTAATTACAATTAAACTAAAATCGTCCAAATTACCTGAAAATTTGTACATGTACTTATTTAATGCAGCTGATTACTAATATTACTGTAAAATTTAATAAATACGGCTAATTAGTGACGTAAGAACGTTTAATTACTTAATTGCAATTAGACTAAAAAAGGTCCAAATTACCTGAAAATTGGTATACACAGGGCTTCGATACAGCGGTTCACTAAAATTGCTGTAAACTTTAATAATTATGACTAATTAGTGACGCAATTACGTTTAATTGCTTAACTACAATTAGACTAAAAAGAGTCCAAATTACCTGCAAATTGGTATTCACTGGGTTTTAATACAGCTAATTACTAATATCACTGTAAATTTTAATAATTATGACTAATTAGTGCCGTAATTACATTAAATTTCTTAACTACAATTAGACTAAAAAGAGTCCAAATTACCTGCAAATTGTTATTCACTGGGTTTTAATACAGCTAATTACTAATATCACTGTAAATTTTAATAATTATGACTAATTAGTGCCGTAATTACATTAAATTTCTTAACTACAATTAGACTAAAAAGAGTCCAAATTACGTGCAAATTGTTATTCACTGGGTTTTAATACAGCTAATTACTAATATCACTGTAAATTTTGATAATTATGACTAATTAGTGCCGTAATTACATTAAATTTCTTAACTACAATTAGACTAAAAAAGTCCAAATTACCTGCAAATTGGTAAACACATGGTTTTATTACACGTAATTACTAATATCACTGTGAAATTTGATAATTATGACTAATTAGTGATGTAATTACGTTTAATTGCTTAACTACAATTAGACTATTGAATGTCCTGAATTGCTAAAAATTGGTATATACACGTTTTTAGTACAGCTAATTACTAAAATTACTGTGACTTACTTACGCATATAAGTACATGATATTCAATCTGCAGAAGCAGCACTGCGCTACTTTGCTAGAAC
Organism: Entomobrya proxima; assembly: GCA_029691765.1. NCBI lineage: Eukaryota > Metazoa > Arthropoda > Collembola > Entomobryomorpha > Entomobryidae > Entomobrya > Entomobrya proxima. The sequence goes on from CM056170.1 coordinate 38,783,784, forward strand.
GTGTGTGTGATGAGCTAGGCTGAGCGTATGAGAAGTTGTGAGTTCATTCATGCTTGGAAAAGCATGAATGAACTTCTCACTACGCTCAGCCTTCCTACCAATACAATGCACAGAGCGAGTGCTGTGCCGGTGTGAGCAGCAGAGAACGTACTATCCTGCTCATGTTATTGTTCCCACCCGCTTACTCCCACTACGCATCTTTGGCCACACCCACCACTCAGTACTTCTGTGCGACCTGTCTCTCATGGAAGTCTGGAGGAATGCAGTACTTTTAAATTTGAAAGTTATATGAAGGTAATAAAGCGGATGGTTCATAGTAATACCTTCTATATAGAACAAGTTGCTAAAAGAATAACAGAAAACGACTTAATTTCTATTCAACAAGGTAAATGCAAAAAAGACCGAATTCAGTTAAGTATAAAACGTGGGGACAATTGTTTCATGTCACCAGATAGTAGAATTGTATCACTTGTAAAGCAGGTAAATAGTGCTACCAATACGTTTGAATGTATACAGTTTAAATCAAAATCGAATGTAAAATTATACCCATTTGAAAGTTCCTTGTTGGGGATTTTTTACTTGGAACTCCCAGAAACGAGTATTGTTACAGTTAATCCAGACACAGTAATATGTAAGTGTATGTTGTTGCCCTTTAAGAATTCATATATTTGTACTCCGTTATTGCACACTGTGTGGTAAATCTTATAAAGATTAAATTTTTAAAAATTGTAATGCGTAGTATATTTATTTGCGAATATTGCATGAAAACGGATACGTTCCCGAATGCGGGCGGCATTCCGCAAACGGTTGGCTAGTGGTCGGATTTTGGAATTTGCTAATGTGGCCCGAGTGCGGCTTGCCGACTTCGGCCCGAAAGTTTCTCATGCGGGACTCCCAACCCATATGCCGAAGCTTTATGCCGACTTGTTCTGGAAGGTGGCCCACCTTCTACTTGCACCTCGGGTAGTTAGTAGTTAGAAGTAGGCATTGTGGTTTGTGAAGCCGAAGAGTAAGCATCGGCTCAGTTAGTTTGTCTCAAGATTTGGTGAGAGTAGGATTTTCTTGAGAACTCTGTAACAGAGTCTCTGTTAATTTTCTTAAAAATTTGTAAAAGTTAATTAAAAGTCTCTCGTATAATAAAGTGTGACATATTTCGTTAAAGTAAACTTCCGTGTCTTTTTCCGGGTCAGTTATGTTACATAGTTAGTCAATATTGTCACCAATTTGGCTATTCCTTCGTGGCAAATAAAGCTTGGCGTGGGAATTAGTGGTTGTGGTCTCTAGTGTTTCGGACTTTTATCAAGGGAAACTTTGATAGTAGTGAACCGGGTAACCTGTCGGGTCTAGAAATATTTCTTGAAATAACATAACAGTTTAATTAAAGTATTGTTAGAAATGTATCTGCTTATTTTAATGTTTTAATACAACACTAGACTCCCGGTATTAGAATTAATAGAGAAAACATGGTCAAATAAACGGTGTTTTTGATGCAAATCCCATTTTTAGACAGATTGACATATACGATATTATAAAATGCTACCCTGCAAGGTATTAGCTCAACTACAAAGTACCCATAAAGCTTTTATCACTTCTACTTCTCCCAAAACTCCACGACTAATCTAGCGGTAACTATTTTTCGGATAAGCAAACCTTGCGGTGTTTCGTTCCTTCACTTTATTCAGTTTTTACTTTGACGACAAAAAACACCGTTCGCTGTATGGTAAACCTAAGTAAGGCTCCTACTCTGCCTCTGTCCATTTTGTGAAAGTCCCCTACCCTCAACGCAATTGTAGAACAGCTACGAAAAAACTTTCTTGACCATTTACAGTGGTTCCATGCTCGTACATTTTGCAAAACACAGGATGAAATCAAAAGGGGCTGACTTCCCAAGTCTAATATAATGCTGGATATTGCCAAAACCAACACATTCGAACCAACCAAGCAAATTTTAAGTAAGTGGCTAAGCTGATGTCCAAACGCCAATAAAAGAAATAACGAAGCGATTCCTCCAAGTGCGCCAAAGAACACAAAAGCAGGCCATATCAATCCTTGAAAGCATTGATCAACTAAAATGACCAATATCTGATTTTTCCGGTAAAGAAACCCTATTTGCTGGCAGGGTTCAAAAGTGACGGAGTTTTCTTGCGATCTTGTTGCCAATCTGAAATACATACAATTTTAAACATTTATACCAATGTACGCAAACTTATGAAAATGTAAAATGTATTGAAAGAACCTGAGAAATTTGAAGTTGCATAGAACTTCTTGAAGAGTCAGAATTGCAATGGAGATCATAGAAGCAGTAGTTATTCCATAAATGACAAAGGTCATCAAGTTAAAGCTCTCAGCTACTAAATTAATTGTACTGAGTATCACTTGACTAATACTTAGAGGATTTAGCAAACACCAATTTTGTACATTTACTAGTTGCAAACGCATCCCATACACCAATAATGGGAAAACAAACCAAAATAGAAGTAGAGCGTCAATTGACCCAAGTATAATAACCAGTAATATATTCTGTTTAAGCTGGACTTTTTATGTTGCTTTGGAAAACAGTCAGGAAGAACGTCGCTTGACAATTTGAGAAAACAGTTAAGTAGAAAGCACAATTCAAAAGTATTACTGTGAAATGCAAAAAATGCAGTTGGTGCCGCAAACTTGCAAATTAGTATAAAACCATGAATCAATATAAGGTATAATTTTGCTTTTAACTGCACATACGAATATATTTCAAGTACAGACTGCAAAATCGAGTAAATGACCAATACAGTAAATATGATTAGTTTTTTGTTGCATGTTGGTATCACTTGAAAATTAAAGTGTATCCCGCTGCAGACAACTTTTATTGGAATAACCGTAAAGAATTCGTTACCAAATGAAAATAAAACGCGTAAATGTTTTAATGCTGCTAAAGAAATCATTTTGTTTTCTTGAAATATACATGTACAGAGATCCTATTGCATAGTACAACCTTAGTCTAGCGTTAAACTTCGAACTGGCTTTCAGGCCAATATCCAATTCCTTTGCGTAAAGTTTAAAGCTATGTCGCGTTGACTTAAAAAGATATTAATTTTGGCAAGTTAACATGTTCAGATGATTAAAATATCCACGTAGGCGTATTACATAAATCAACAAAATTTAATTTGGGACTGACAACTTATGAAATTTTCAATCATGAGTCGTGTTACTTTTTGTTGATTATAGGCGGGGATTGGCTTGTAACACCTTTCCCTCGTAGGTAAATATTCGTACCAATAAGCGTGTATAACTTTGCCTCGTGTTCATAAATTATGCAAAAACATATTTTATCCAACTTCTCAAAACCTACAAAAGGTTGTTTAATCGATTCTAGGATTACCTTGATTAAGCAAATTATTTTCATTGTACACGAACCAGTACGGTTTAATTGTCTTATACAAATATCACAAAATCTCCGACTATTGGTTTAAAATGAGCAGATATGTTAGTAGGAGAAAGGATAATACAGTATTTTTAGACTTGTAGTTTGAGATGAAGTCAAACATGAAGTTAGGCAAATGTTTACCTTACCAAAACGAACTCATTTGAGCTTGTGCAACGTACATAAGAGCAAAAATACTGCGGAGTATTCGTAATGCAGGATATGCTTAGACTATTCCTTCAGATTGCTACCTGCATTTCTGATGCAAAAATTTTATCAGGTCGTCTAAAGAACCAAAGCCTAAATTCTCCGATAAGAAAAATTGGTAGTTTTAAAACAGAGTTACTAAAGTGCACCCATATGCATCCGTATCCCCCAAAGCACCCTCATCATTAAGCACCCCTAAAAGTTGTTTCAAATTCAGTTAGATTCTGATGGGATTTACGGAACTGAATCCCAATTTGTAGTTGGGTTTGAAAAATATGGTATTAGGTAAAAACGGGTGTAGGACCGGGTTCATTTCCGCCGTTTACATTAGGGTAGTTCTCCCTATCCAGTTCACATAGCGGACAGTTTTCACACGTTTTGCGTTGTCCCACTTCTTTATTTTTAGCGAAATTTTCCCACAGACAATTTTCACACCCCAAATTTTCACACTAGGTAAAATGCTTGCAACAAAGACATCGAGTGAATGCGCGACATCTATGCATTGTGTTTTCTCTTCACATCAACAAAAATCCTGTAATCACAAAATACTTTTGAAATACTTTTATGGAAAAGAAGAGAAAATTTGTTCATGATAACAACTATATTACCTAAATTCAGTGAACAATGTTAGTGAACACTATATTTGCCTACTCTTAGTGAACACTACACTTATATATTTGTGAATGATGTCTGCTGCGTCTGAGATACAGGGTAGCTTTTTTATGTTTGCCATTTTGTTTCGCCTTTTAAAATCCGTTTGCTGTCTTGGTACACAGTTTTCTTTGGTTTGGTCTCAAAGAACAGATTTTTTAGATTTGTTGTGTGTAAATTTCCAAAGAAAAATTTGTAAAATGCAACCAAATCTTTCGCCCGAAAAAGAGCGTAGTGTAATTGAACTTTCCAAGGCTACTTCCATCGAAAAATGCTTACAAAAGACGATTTAAAGTTAAGAATTTAGTGTTTTTCTGAAGATCATTTTCAATTTCATGGATTGTAAGGGAAAAATCCGCTCAGAAAAGGCTTCAGGAGAAAATATGCTACCTAGAAGCCGGAGCCGGAGAAGTCGTGCATCGGTTCTCATCCGGAATATCGATATATTTACCTTCAAAAAGAACCCTCCCTAACAGAAAGAAATGAATAAACTATGCAATTTATCTCTTCACAGTAAAAGAAAAGTTATTTGGAAGAATTTGGATAAAAGCATGTTCAAAAATGCCAATTGTCTGTCATTTTTACAACTTTTTATCGTTCTATGCGACAAAGATATAGAATATAGTTTCATATAGAAACCTATATGAAATAGACCTAATACAGGAACTTGTATGAAAGCGACCGAAAGTTTAGTGAGCTGATCATAATGTTGTTTGGGTTAGCATTTGTAGAAAATATTCGACAAGCTTTAGGCTTTTGAATAGTACTTAGTAACCCTATCAAAAAACTGGAGCGAGTCAGGTATTGAAAAATACTTCCAATACAAACCCATCTAAGATATTACGGGTTTATGTTTCTCCAAACTGTTATGTTTCTCTGTTTCTTTTTGTAAATTTGAAAATTACAATTGTTCAACAAATGACGTTAATTGTAAATGGTATTTGTGTACTACTTCTCATTTTAATAAGTGTGAAAATTTGAGGTGTGAAAATTGTCTGTGGGACACATTCACTATAAACTAAAAAGTGTGTCAACTGTCCGTGTGTGAAAATTGTCCGCTATGTGAACTGGATAGGGAAAACTACCCTAGTGTAAACGGCGGAAATGAACGGGGTCCGTCACCCGGTAAAAACTCCTTGACCTATCCTTCGGTATGTTTCGTTAGGTAAGGTCTTTTTTAGGTTTGGTCTACACCTAAAAACGCAGGGTAATCTACTCGTCGAGCACGGAGCAAATAAATATGTTTTATGCAAGTGTAGGTTTATAACACCTTTATTTAGCATTTTAGGCATAAACCTATCCTAAAAAAGATTTGTGTTTTCCAAAGATATATTTTTGGCGCACTCGGCACACTGATAAAGCTTAGGTTGCACTCTAAACGACAGGGCGTAATTCACAGTTTCTCGCAAGTTTGTGTAGCAGCTGACAATGAGTAAGTGCATAGAAACCTCTTTGCTAAGTTGATAGTTGGCTTATTATGATGATGGACATGTAAATATTAACAAAACGTTTAATAATGCTTGTACAAACTGCAAAATTAATTTTTTTCTTTGCCATTCTGAAGTTTAAGTGCATTCTGAGTTTTATACAAGTTCCATTACGAATATGTTGATGCAGGATTTTAGACAAACCTTGGAACTCAACGGAGTTTCTTGTTGAAGACTCTTACTTCCAGAAGAAACGACTGCATCTCTCGACTTTTTAGTACTTGTGTTTTCTCTTATTATAATCCTATACTATAATTAATCGACAGTTTTTGAGAAAACGAAAAAAGTTGTGCGTTTGTATGCTAACACCATAGTGAGAATTTTCAATGCTAACACCATAGTGAGAATTAGCAATGCTAACACCATAGTGAGAATTTTCAATGCTAACAGCGTGTAAAAATCCCATGCTAACACCGTGTTAAATTCCTATGCTAACACCGTGTTAAAATACCATGCTAACACCGTGTTAAAATACCATGCTAACACCGTGTTAAATTCCTATGCTAACACTGTGTTAAAATCCCATGCTAACACCGTGTTCAATTCCTATGCTAACACCGTGTTAAATTCCTATGCTAACACCGTGTTAAAATACCATGCTAACACCGTGTTAAATTCCTATGCTAACACCGTGTTAAATTCCTATGCTAACACCGTGTTAAATTCCTATGCTAACACCGTGTTAAATTCCTATGCTAACACCGTGTTAAAATACCATGCTAACACTGTGTTAAAATCCCATGCTAACACCGTGTTAAAATCCCATGCTAACACCGTGTTAAATTCCTATGCTAACACCGTGTTAAATTCCTATGCTAACACTTTGGCACGCTGGGGAACATATGGGTCAACCTAAGGTAAAATACACTCGAGTAGTCTGCAATTGGTGGATAACTTGAAGTACACTTTTAGTAATTGTTGAATTCGCGAGAGTTATCTTATATAAGCGCATGTAATATTAAATACATGCTAGTAGTCTTGAATACACCCGTTTATACTCATGTGGGAAGAATTAGTATCCTTGTGTAGTTTTGAAATCATGTGGCAGTTTTAGATACACGGGGGGTAGTTTTAGATACACGCTGGCAGTTCTAGATACACGCTGGCAGTTCTAGATACACGCTGGCAGTTCTAAATACACGCTGGCAGTTCTAGATACACGCTGGCAGTTCTAGATACACGCTGGCAGTTCTAGATACACGTGGGCAGTTGTAGATACACGCTGGCAGTTTTATACACACTCGGGCAGTTTTGAAAACATGTGGGCAGTTTTGAAAACACGTGGGCAGTTTTGAAAACACGTGGGCAGTTTTGAACACACGTGGGCAGTTTTGAACACACGTGGGCAGTTTTGAGCACACGTGGGCAGTTTTGAACACACGTGGGCAGTTTTAAACACACGTGGGCAGTTTTGAACACACGCATGCAATTCTAAACACATGTGGGCAATTTTAAACACGCGCGGGCAGTTTTGAACACCCAGGGAGCTTTAAATAAACGCGGACAATATTAAATACGCGGGAGCATTCATAAATACACGAGACAAATCCAGAGAACAGTTTGGTTTGTGAGGATTAAGATCCGCAGGGTATGATTTGTATGGAAATGGTAAAACCGGTTCACCGGCACTTGTTTTCAAGATTGTTTTATTTTTTCTCTGTGCTATTCATCAACCTAAAAGCCCTTTCTCAGAAATCTATGCAAACTTAAATTAACTTGTTTTGTCTTGGTAGTCATGCAAACTCGCACTCACGCACACTGTCTCTTATGTTTTATTAGCCTAATCTAGAATAGGCATTCAGGCGGTGGACAAAGTAGGACAGAATAAGCAGAACCGCTAAAGCCCGGAACTTAATTTCGATATCGTAATTAATATTTAATGTGATAATACTTCTTATATGAAATTGTAGGTTGATCCAGTAAACCAAAAGGTATTGTGGTAATATATTTCAATTACATTAATGTTTGTAAACAGTGAGCATATCCAACTTTAGTAAATTGATAGTGACAAATTTTGATGCTGCCCATTCACAACAATTACTAAAAGTACGTCAAACAAGTAGTATTACTTTTCACACCAAGATATGCCTTTATTGTTTTACTGTCAAATTCAAATATAATTATTTCACAAACGAGGGCCGGTTAACCGGTGACACAAACGTCGCCCGCAAAGGTCTTTTGTCATGCATTCAAAATAACCCTTAAGCATTCATTGGTATACGTGTACTAACTTCACGGTATTCAATAAATGTATGTTCTGGACTTTTAGTGCAGCCACGTTTTATTGTTATCGAGTCAGCATAGCATTTTGTTACTGGGGTGTTAGCATGGGACCTTTATGTTGGGTTTATTTATTATGGCGTTTTGTATTATGGTTTGTAGCATGGGAGTTTAGCTCGGTGCCAGCATGGGAATTTAACACGTTGTTAGCATGGAAGCTTAAAATGATGTTAGCATGAAAGTTTAACGCGGTGTTAGCATAGGAGCTTAAATTGGTGTTAGCATGGGAGTTTAGCACGGTGCCAGCATGGGAATTTAACACGTTGTTAGCATGGAAGCTTAAAATGATGTTAGCATGAAAGTTTAACACGGTGTTAGCATGGGAGCTTAAATTGGTGTTAGCATGGGAGTTTAGCACGGTGTTAGCATGGGAGTTTAGCACGGTGTTAGCATGGGAGCTTAAAACGGTGTTAGCATGGGAACTTAACATAGCGTTAGCATGGGAGTTAAGCACGGTGTTAGCATGGGAATTTAACACGGTGTTAGCATGGGAGTTTAGCACGGTGTTAGCATGGGAGTTTAGCACGGTGTTAGCATGGGAGCTTAAAACGGTGTTAGCATGGGAACTTAACATAGTGTTAGCATGGGAGTTAAGCACGGTGTTAGCATGGGAACTTAACATAGTGTTAGCATGGGAGTTAAGCACGGTGTTAGCATGGGAATTTAACACGGTGTTAGCATGGGAACTTAACATAGTGTTAGCATGGGAGTTAAGCACGGTGTTAGCATGGGAATTTAACACGGTGTTAGCATGGGAGTTTAACACGTTGTTAGCATGGAAGCTTAAAATGGTGTTAGCAATGTAGTTCAACACGGTGATAGCATGGGAACTTAACACAGTATTAACATTGGAGTTTAGCACGGTGTTAGCATTGGAAAGTCTTTAACGGTGTTAGCATTGGAAAGTCTTTAATGGTGTTAGCATTGGAAAGTCTTTAACGGTGTTAGCATTGGAAAGTCTTTAACGGTGTTAGCATTGGAAAGTCTTTAACGGTGTTAGCATTGAAAAAGTCTTTAACGGTGTTAGCATTGAAAAAGTCTTTAACGGTGTTGGCATTGGAAAGTCTTTAACGGTGTTAGCATTGGAAAGTCTTTAACGGTGTTAGCATTGGAAAGTTTTTTAACAGGGTTAGCATTGAACGGGGACAAATTTGTCCGTTTTACCCGAAGTAGCGAGAGGAAAATATAATAGTGTTTTATAACGAGGGCCGGTGAACGGGTTACATGAAACTGTCTTGCAGGTCACACATTTCCTCAATTACTTTTAATATATATTTACTTTATCAGGATTTTTACGTCCATTTACGAATATCTATACTTATTTATGATTATTTGCCTGTATTTATGATTACGCACGTGTATTCCAAAGAAACCAAACGCTGTACAGTGCGTCCTCGTGCGTTTCCGTAAAACTGCGTTAGCAAGGGATTTTATAACGGTGTTAGCCTTGGATTTTTGCACGTTGTTAGCGTAGGATTTTATAACGGTATTAGCATAAGATTTTAGTACGGTGTTAGCATGGGATCATAACACGGTGTTAACATGGAATCTTAAAGCGGTGTTAACATGGGATCTTAACACGGTGTTAGAATGGGTTTTTAACCCGGTGATAGCATGAGTTTTTAACACGGTGTTAGCATGGGATCTTTAAACTGTGTTAGCACGGGATCTTTAAAGTGTGTTAGTATGGGATTTTAGTACGGTGTTGGCATACAGTTCTGCAATAACACAGGGCTTGCATTATGATTCTAGTATAACACAGTGTTAGCATGGATCCGGGACAAACTTGTTACCTTTCCCGGAAATAGACAGAAGAAACTATAATATGGATTTATAACAAGTGCCGGTGAACCGGTTTCACAATTTCTGTGAGACACAAATCCTACCCTGCTGATTTTAGTCCTCGCACACTATACTGCTCTTTGGATTTGCCCCGTGTATTTATGAATGCTCCCGCGTATTTAATATTGTCCGCGTTTATTTAAAGCTCCCCAGGTGTTAAAAGCTGTGTGCGCGTGTATAAAATTGCCCACGTGTGTTAAAAACTACTCGCGTGTGTTTAAAACTGTAGGCTTATGTATAAAACTGCCAGCGTGGTGTATATATAACTGCCCGCGTGGTGTTTATATAACTGCCCGCGTGGTGTATATATAACTGCCCGCGTGGTGTATATATAACTGCCCGCGTGGTGTATATATAACTGCCCTCGTGGTGTATATATAACTGCCCGCGTGGTGTATATATAACTGCCCGCGTGGTGTATATATAACTGCCCGCGTGGTGTATATATAACTGCCCGCGTGGTGTATATATAACTGCCCTCGTGGTGTATATATAACTGCCCGCGTGGTGTATATATAACTGCCCTCGTGGTGTATATATAACTGCCCGCGTGGTGTATATATAACTGCCCGCGTGGTGTATATATAACTGCCCGCGTGGTGTATATATAACTGCCAGCGTGTATCTAAAATTGGCCATGTATTTTCAAAACTACATGAGTATACTTAAACTTCCCACGTGAGTATAAATAAGAGTACTCAAGACTACTAGCGTGTATTTAACATGCGTCTATATACGATTACTCGCGAATATAGCAATTACTAAAAGTGTACTTTAAGTAATCCGCCAATTGCAGACAACTCGAGTGTTGACCCACATGCCACGTGCCACCGTGTTAGCATAGGAATTTAACACAGTGTTAGCATGGGATTTTAACACAGTGTTAGCATGCGATTTGTACACGGTGTTAGCATGGGATTTTAAAACAGTTTTAGCACGCAATTTGTACACGGTGTTAGCATGAGAGTTTAACACGGTGTTAGCATGAGAGTTTAACACGATGTTAGCATGAGAGTTTAACACGGTGTTAGCATGGGAGTTTAACACGGTGTTAGCATGGGATTTTGACACGGCGTTAGCATGGGATTTTGACACGGCGTTAGCATTAGTTTGAATATCACATTACCAAGAATGGTGAAATTGGATCTCAATAAATTGGTGCCACTAGCTGTTTGTCTCAACTTACCTGAGCTAGCAGTTGATTTAAAATATATGGTGTTAGCATTAGTTATCAAATATATTGTTTCAAAGTTGAGTTTGATCGCAGTTTTAGCATAAGCATTTTAGCTAATTGTGTTAGCATTGGGTTTTATAATGAACTTTATTTTACACAGTGTTAGCATACAAATGTTAGCGCACAAGTTTGTCCCATTTTCCCGAAATACCGAGAAGAAATTATAATATAGGATTATAAATATAAAAGGTTAGAATCGTTTGAAGTATTCAAATAAACAATTTCAACAGGATTCTAGGGCATTAAAATCACGTTCTTGTTGCGAATAAAAAGTTTCAGTATGGCAGAAGCTAACATTCTCTTGGATGTACAGTATATATTTTCCCATGAAAGTTGCTATATGTCAAACAACTAACGTTCCTGTGGTGTTTTTGCATAACTTATCTTCTCAAGAGCAAAGAACTCAGTTATATATGGATTGTGTCATTGTTTGATGAATCTATTTTGTTAGTTCGAAAAATTAAAAAGCATGACAAATTGTACGACCAACTCAAATTATTGATCGGGTTTGAGGTTGCTCGAAACAATAGCATATTGAAGAAACCACCGATTTGTCATAAGTCAAGATTTGTTTTTTATTTAATTCATTATCCTCAGCTGCACTTTGAGTTATTAACTTAGAACTTGCTTATAACTTTATGCAAAACTTCCATAGATTTATTGTTTGAGCGTCTATCTTGAAGCCCATCATACGATTTATACTGAGTAGCTTCTTTCTTAATCTATCATACTCTTAAATGTTGAAACTGATCATCTAAACTTACCAGAAAAAAAGGTAAGTTAATTATGATTAGTGTTGTTCGATTTACTTTAACACTGGTCTCATGATTATGCTACGTCGGGGATTCTCGAGTACTTTGCCTCTTTCAAAGCGATACCGGAATAGCACAACGTTGCATTAAATAGAGTGCAGCATTTCACTTCTCTCAGTGATCGAGCAACCAAGACTATTTCTGGAGTGAAAGCAGACGTTTGCGTTTCCTCATAACCTGCAAAGTGCAACACTGGTAAACTCTAATATGCTGCTTTCTCCTTACTTTTCTCTTGCAACTTACCTTCCGAACCCAGCTACAAGTTTAGTTGTTGCTCGTTCGTGGAGCGATGCACACGTTTGCTTTTACTACTTCTGCTTTTACTTGCTGTTTCAGCAGGTTCTACAGGTTTACCATGTCACGAAAAACGGTTTGGGGAAACTTGAAACATTATGATTCACGTTTGGATATTAGCAATGAACTCAAACAGTGTGTTTTACACATAAATGGATGTTCCGTGTTTCTGAGAACTTAATCATTTTATTATTTGGACTTGTACTGAATCCATTAAGTTTTTATGTGGTTGAGCTTAGATTGACGTTGGCGGTTTATAAATTTTTATAACTTTTGCAATAAATACTTTGGTTACCGCAAGTACCACTATTTAAACCAGTGTCAATATTTTGGAGGAATAACTTTTTCATATTTTCTGAGCTCGAATTTTCAAACAGTTTCTATTTAATTTTTTTGCTATTTCCTTCCAACATAGACACATCAAATCACCATAAACGTTACTCCCTATCAAAAAAGGTTTTTCAAATCTGTGTGAATTGTAGTGTTGCCTTAACTGTGAAAGATACGCCAGCCACGATATGATAAAATATTCATATCGGTTCATGTTTAGGATTCCTAAATTAGGAAAGCTTTACATTCCCAAGAATATGCTTGCTACAAACTGCTCTTTTCTGAGTCAGCTGAAAGATTACCTATGTCTAATGCAATGAAACGCTTTTTGTTAAGAATGTTATTTTGCATTTGCATTCTCTAACAAAACTCTATGTTATATTCAGCACGTGTTAGTCCGTCGAACATCGTTTTCTACTCTTTCTTGGTAAGTTCGTTTTTTAGTGTAACAGTGTAACCCCGAGACTCATAGAGCTGAATTCTCTGAAAAGTACTTAGTCTTGTATGGCTGAAAACAAACTGTGTGAAAATTGCTCGTCAGTTGGTTCAAAGAGTTCTTTTGACGCTTTTCTGTGAAAACGCTTCGTTGATTTTTTTTGTGCCCAAATCGTATTCATGATGTAACACGTTCTAATGTCATTTTCCCAAAAACTTACATTGTCCGCATTTCACTAAAACCCCTTTAAAACACTTTTGTTGGAGATTCAAAGAATGTCATTGTATGTGCTGTTTACCATCAAGGTATTAGTCTGCGGAAAATCGGTCGTGTTTTAATAAATTCTCTACCAATTATTTAGCAATATTTTGTATTGCAAATTTAGCCACACGCTTTTTTAAAACATAAAAATTGCATAACAAAATGAGTGCTATTCTTCTTTTTCCCGAGTATTCTATAAGCATGTGTTGTAATTTGTACCTTGTCAATATAATAACATTGTTAAAAGTTCTCTGATTTTTTCAAAGCAATGTTTTTCATCGTTTTTTGTAAAACCATGTAATAGAAAAGACTGACAGCTAGCGAAATACAAACCAATGAAGCGCTACATTATGAGGCTAAATATAACGTTTAGATTGAATACTAGTACGAAAGACTTCTGGAAAAATTTGTTAGAAGCTTAGAATCAACGCAAAATCCAACAGATCAATTTCTGCATACTTCCAGTTTACTTATCAACGCAATAGCTTGCGTAACTAACCTTAAGTTTATTTTTAATACAAAAGTTAGTTTTGAAAGCTAGCGTGGATTTGCTTTGAGGGTGCTCGAAACAATAGCATATTGAAGAAACCAGCGATTTGTCATAAGTCAAGATTTGTTTTTTTATTTAATTCATTATCCTCAGCTGCACTTGGAGTTATTAACTTAAAACTTGCTTATAACCTTACACAAAACTTCCATGGATTTATTAGGAATCGACAGATTCCTTCTAATTTCCTGTTCCGGACGTCCGGCCGTCCGGCCTAATGCGTTTTCCTCCGAAACGGCTAATCCGATTTCCACCAAATTTGGTATACAGACTCTAGTGGACCTCGGACAGAACACTATTGAATTTCAGGTCAATAGGTCAACTCCAAAGGTCAGAGGTCACCAACGGTTCAACATTTTAACATAGGACCTATATCATGCGGCACATGATTTTAGATCCATTCTTGACCAGGATTACGAATCCGCAGTTTGTTTGTTAAAATTTAACTTTCAAGGTCCTGAAATCAGGGCCCTAATTTTCAAATCTGCTAGTTTAATGGATCAATGCTGTGCGGCACATGATTTTAGATCCATTTTTTACCAGGATTACAAATCCGCAGTTTTGTTGTTAACATTTAACTTTTAAGGTCCTGAAATCAGGGCCTTAATTTTCTAATCTGCTAATTTAATGAACCTATTCTGTGCGGCACATGATTATAGGTCCATTTTTGACCGTGATTACGAATCGACGGTCCGTTTGTTATAATTTAACTATTTAGGACCTGATTTTGGGCCTAAATTGTTAAATTTTCCAAATTGGTGAACTTATGCTGTTTGACACATGATTTTAGGTCCATTTTTACCAGGATTACAAATATGAGGTCCATTTGTTAAAATCCGTTTATCCGCGGGGCCGTAGGCCCCAAATTTCAGCGGGGCCGAAGGCCCCCAAGGCCCGGGACGTCCCGAAGTCGATTCCTAATTATGTTCATTTGCCAATGGTTTATTGTTTCAGCGTCCATCTTGAAGCCATCAATCTTTTTTCCTTTTGATTTGGTATAGTACAATTTTGCACCACCATTGAATATGGTGCGTTATGAAATGAAATTTTATATTTGCGCTATAGCCAAATGAGACATAAAATATTACAAATGTGTGGGAACCCAACTGTAATGCTCGAATTTGGCCTACCAGAGACATCTTCTCTGTAGCTATACAATGTTTGCCATCCTGTATTTAGCTATGCCTTCTCTTCACATTTTTTCAGTTCAGATGTCACTACAATTCACTTTATTAAATATATGGTAGCAAAAGCTGTAGAAAAAGCCGATATATTTCTTGTAGGAAGTTTATTTAAGCTGAGAAACAACTATTGTAAACCATGAAATATTGTATGTAAAACGAGACTTCCTTCCTTATGTTTCTCATTCAAGCGTGTATAGCAATTATAGTTTCAATTCCATTAAGTGCACAGACCACCATCAATAGTTTTACCTCCTCATTCAGCAAAAAACGTAATAACTTAGTCTGAATCAAGAGATTTTAATTGGATATATTTTGTATTTTTTTGCTAATAATTGTCAGTAAGTTCAAAAGTAAAACTATTTCATTCAAACATGGGAAATGTGTATTAAATAACCGTTTTTCTACTAGCTCTTCACACTTGCAAAACGCACATAGAAGCATCACATATATATCCGTCCATCCCTATGCATTCATCCAAGTGTTGCTCTGCTTTCCACAACAGTTGGTACACAACTATTGGCAATGGCATAAAACGCATTTAAATGCACCAAAATTGAGACTCAGTACACTAAATTTAAATGCCAAAGAAAAGTAAAAGATTTTGTGTTTCGGTGCTTCAAAGATGCCTCAAATTCAATCATTGACCGTCCAAACATTTCAAACTGCTCAAATTGCTAATGACGTTATATAGCGTTAACATCACATACTTCTTATCATTCAAACTGTAAATTTTATATCTTGCCAAACTGAAATAACAGCGTTCGCATGTAACATTTGGGAAGCAACATGATCCCGACATCTGATTCTAAAGGAAAGTGGACGGTCCTTGATTACATCACTTTAAGTGCAAACCCAACAAGTAATGTGGCATCCCACGCGTTTTTTAATGTTCTTACGACATCTCACAGTGACTGTAAATAACATTAGCTAGTCGATAGAAAGAAAACGATAAGAGCTTTTCAGAAAGCAGGGTAAAGAGCTTCAATGCTTTAAGGAGGAAATAATACTGGTTTCATGCTTTTCTAAATTTTTGAATAAACAATTAATTAAAGTTGTTATATAAAAAATTGTATTATTGTTTGTTCTTTTGCCATTTTGCGTCTTTCAGCTTGTCATTTAATTAATGTGTAGCCCAAAGCAGTACGTAAGATCTTGTATCAGAAACAGATCATGTTTTTATTAGCACAAGAGTTTGCAATTGTTTCTGTTACGCAATTTAAGAATGAATTTACCAAGCTCTGTACAAGCTTTCCTGAGTTCAACAACAAGCATATCTAGTCTAGTCTATATCTAGAGCTAGTCTATATGAAACAACGGTTACATGAGAACGTTTATATACTGTGTGGTAAGATCGCAAGCATATAAATGTTTGTTTCGTAACAAACCACAAGAGCTATTCAAAAAAGAGTTTAAGGAGTTTTGTCTTAACCTTGAGAAGAAAATAAAACTGGAAAGTTGATATGAAAACAAGGAATAAAAGTGTTTCCAATGAAGCTTGAGTAGCCTAACGCCTACGTGTTTTTGAAGAAAAAATACCTGGAGACGCGAATCATGTGGCAGATTTTACTTGCTTCCAATTCATTCAAATAAGAAGAAAATTAAAGTTGGCTAATGACAGTTGAAATAATGTCCGGTTTAACGACAATTTGCGACTTTTCATTTCATAATTGGCAAGCTTAAAGGCATACTTATACCTATTTAGGAAAGACATCATGGCTTATTTTAAGAATAGCATTTTACAATTAGTTTCTTGTATACAAATTAAAAACTGTCTCAGTATCAGTATTGAGAATCAAACATGCATTTCATATGTCAGAACGCTCAGTTAAAAACAGAAGCCGGTCATTATGTCTTGGGTTCAAGTGCACCTTACCGGGATGAACTTGACACTTACATGAAACTTACCATTTTGATATTACTGCCTGTATCTACAAAAAACATGCTGGAAATTGCATTAACTAGTCAATTAAAAGAAACGGGTACTCTAAGAAATTTTATGGTATGCCTGCAAGCATATAAATGTTTGTAACGTAACCAAACATAAGAAAACTTAAAAACCAATGTAAACGGTTTGGTTGCCTTGAGAAAAATTAATACTTGAAACGTGACATTCAGAAAAGTGATCCAAAGAAGTGTTTCCTATGAAATTTGAGTACCTGATGCATGCAAGTATGGATTAGTATAACGTACCTGGAGATGCAAATTACGATGTTGTTTCATTTAATTCAAATTCATTCCAGTAGAAAGACAATTAAAGTTAGGTTATGGTGGTCGTAATATCGTCCGGGCTTACGACAATTTGGGACTTTTCGTTTAATAAATGCGCAGCCGTAGGATTACTTTATATCTGTTTTTAGAAACACATCATGGTTTCATTGCAAGAATTTTACAATTAGTTTGTTGTTAACAATTTAAAATTTGAATCAAGCATGCAACATATATATCAGAACGCTTAGTTCAAAGACACAAGCAAGTCAATACTTTACGTAGGTTTGAAGGACACTTCAAGAACTAGAACTTGGTACTTTGAAACTTAACTCTCGGATCTGATCGACTATCTCATCCAGCAGTTACTAAAAGTAAACACGAAGGATCCTTTCTTCCGGCTATAATCAAGTGAACCGATTAAAGGATCATCCCAAAAGCTGGGCAACTTTTGGCTTAGCTAATTTTTTACTCCTATTGGATAATGTGATTGGATAAAAAGTTGTTTCTAGAATTGCACTAACAAACATGATTATTGATATTTGTTACCTTTAACCTCCATTTGACGCAAACAGGATATTTTATTGTGGTAATAATACGTTTTGATGAGCTTAAGTAGTCTTTTGTGATCAAACCAATTGCCAAAATATAAGCAGCAGCAGGACTTCTACTTAATGTTTTTGCAACAGTTATGTGAAGAACCATTGGTTTTTTGAGACTCTTGGTTGGAATACCTTTTTTTTATTTTATGAACTTGCAGTAGAAAAGATAATACTCAAAAGACAGCATCCATGCAGCTGCAACTTATTTTTCTGCATTGAAATTTGTACTTTAAAAATATATATTTCCAAACGTTCGCATGTTCCAACGTACGAAGGTTAAAACCAATAAAACAAAGTGGTTGAAATCCTTTTTAAATTGCTTCTGAGCAATACGTGAGTACACGTTTATGCAATTTTACGTAAGTCACAAGCAAGCCAAGATAAAAGGCGAATTATAGTGACATGATAGACTGAATTCCTTATAAATACCGTAGCAAATTTTCAACAAATTTATAAAATACTTTGGAAATTAGACAAGATTTTCGTAACCTAAAACAAAAGCACCAAAAATGTTTTTTAAACATATAGACTAGTAAGGTATATTGTATACACTTTAGTAAAAAATGTAGTACTAGCTTTGGTATTGGTATTTGTTTTATTAACGTGTTATTGTATCAACATAATGCTGCTTTCCAGACAATAGCAATACAGACTCTGAAAGATATCAGTAGTTAAAATAATTCCATAAAACAAATACAGTCTAAAACAGGCCAGGTCATTAGTTAACAAATACATATAATATATTAGGTACATACAATAGATTTCTTTTTCCTAAGATCTAACAAATATTCTTTTATGATATCGACTAAATTAAAATTATCATCTTTTCGTTCATAAAAAATTTACGATTACTCAGTAAACTATTCCACTCCCGAATAACATTCCATTTTACACATTTTTCATACATCACCGAATTACGTAGGCAAACCGTAATTGTTGGACGAAACTCAAAGGAACATGCAGACAAGGGAAACCATGTTTTAAACAGAATTTTTTCTAAATTTAAAAACAAACTTTATCAGCATGAGTTTCCTTCGTTCTAATATTGTGAATACATCTAATTTTACGTAGAAATCAGCTACATTCAACCATTTCTGTTTTAAATTCTTCATTCTGTGAATATGAAGATAATAAGTTGTTTAGCGTAGCTATTTAAAATTTTATAACTGGCAGTTTTAAGAAACGAGTTTAAAATAGTGCAAGGGTATCCGCAAATAGTTAAAATAGATTCTGCATTGAATCGTTTAGATGTACTGATATGTAAAAACTGTTTGTTTCAAAATGCAAGCATGCTACTGATGCAATGCAATGTACTGCTTTCCCCAGTTTCAGTACATTCTGAGTTGGAAACATACGTGTTGAAGTTCTCCGCAAAACGAACCAGGCTAAATACTAAGAATGAAAGCTTTATTGAAAGTGAAGATTGAGCCTAATGGCACATAACCATTGTATAGGAAAATATTTACGTTTACCCAAGACGAGGTACACAGAAAAAAAATCATTTATTGAGATTACATAATTATTTTTATCTGCGAAATTCTTTTACGTGTATTTTATGTATTACATAGCTTTCTTTTAAAAAGTGTTTATTTATTTAACTTTGGGTTTGATTCTGGACTTCCGACTCTTCACTTATAATGTTCAGCGTATTTGCATTGTCCATTTTTACCGTCCTGCATTTCAAAGTGGAGGGATGCCCGCAAGTCAAAGTCGGCAAATTGCGTAACCTAGCAGGTTTGAGCCAGTTGTGACACACTGTAGGTTTAAAAATGTCTCGAAAGTCCAGTTTAACAGCATCCAGTTTTTTCAAAGTGTTTCGGCGGATTTGATTGTAGCTAGAACAAGTCTCACAAGAAAGCTGTGATGGATTTTTTCTTTCATAGTTAGTGCTATTACAGAGAGAACAGTAAGCGCTACAGTTCGATTTGAAATTTGAAACTATTTGCACATTCAACATGCCGCAATTAGTTGTAACAATGCTATTCTGCAAGTACTGATGAGGGTGAGTGGGAATAGAATCATTGGTACTGCTGCATGAGTCTGTACTTTTACTGCTACTACAACTTGAACTTGACACAAAACTGGACAACTTCTTATGACAGATGACTTCCGCGTAAGCAGAGTTGTTTGGATTGGCAGGGCAGAGACAGTTTGTTGGAAAATCCAGAGAGACGTTCTCGGCAACATGACAAATTGCAGACTCAGGTTCAATGTTTTCTTGACCGCGTGGTTCTGGGGAAGGATTTGGGTCCCTCCGAAATCTAATTGGAATCTGGGGGGATAAACATGAGCAATAAATTTTATTTATTGAAATGCATGGTATTGCAGTATTTTCTTTTGCGGTTATAAATTTGCATGTTCAACAATTTAGAATTTTAATTTGAAATATTTGTGATGTATTGGTTGTGGGTCCATGAAGAAAGCCAGCAGAAAAAAGCCACTGCGAAAAAATCATCCGGAAAAAAGCCGCCTACGAAAATTACCACCTACTAAGTTAACCCCTAACGAAAAATGCACTTTTTCACTTGAAATGTGATAAATCAAATGCCAGAAACAAACATAGAGATTTAATTTAATTTCCATGGAACTGGCTATATTTACAACTTCTGATGGGCCTATATAAATTGATTTTTCAACTAAGTTCAACACTACCAGGCAAGTTGTAGTTTAATCTACTGTAACTTGACTTTCTTTCAGTTATAAGACAAGCAGTTCAAAATCCAGCTAACCCTGGTACAGCTGCAAGATAATTAATATATTTCATCCGTAATCCAAAGTCCACTTAATTCCCAATGTAAATATTTACATACTAAAAGCCATTATTTGGCATTAATGCAACAATAACTTGTTATACTATGAACGTCATAGTATGAAGTACCTGATAGTAAGCGATAAGTACTTAAGTACAAATTATCTACCAAGTGTAGTAGGAATAGGTAATAGGATTCGCCTAGAATAATAAATTCTAATGTGCAAGTTAAATGTTTTTATAAAATTCATAAAATTGGACTTTATAATGTTAACTTTGTAGAAAACCGAAAAATTATTGTAGCTTTAGTATTATTGTTTTAGGTTGGGCTTTATGACAACAAAAACCTTAATATGCGCAGCCTTAATTTTTTGAATATGTTAATGTGGAAGTAATATTAAAACTGTATATTTTTGTTTGTGGAATTTGACTTATCACATTTCAAGTGAAAAAGTGGCATTTTTCGTTAGGGGTTAACTTTGTATCTGGTAATTTTCGCAGGGGGCATTTCTCGTGGATGGTTAACCTCGCAGGTGGTAAATTTCGTAGGGGGCTTTTTTCCGGGGGATTTTTTCGCAGTGGCTTTGTTCTGGGGGCTTTCTTCGTGCTTCCGTACTACGAGTATATGGATTTTGAAACTGTTAAAACATATCTAACGTTTAGGCTTGTTTTGGATAAGTCCTCAACCGAGTCTTGGAAGTTCAATATAATGAAATTGAATTTTATCTTTTTTATCTTATGGTTTTTGCCTTTCGACTTTAAATTTTGTGTCTGGTACCGATTAATCTGTCAAAATGTAAGTCAGTTTTCTAGTAAATGTGGTTGTTCACTTTCTTTTTTAAATTAGGGTTGATCGAATAGGTTCTAAAAATAGGTCGTATGGGTCAAATATTTCGAGGTCATTAGTCTCAGTGGCAATTTAAATTACTAAAAATGGATATTGCATTTCATTTTTAAATTTTGTGCCTAGCACGTGACTTTTATTGGAGATTTTGGTCAGTTGGTCAGTCAAACAGATTTGTTTCCTTTTGCTTCTAAGTTTTGAGTTTAGCAAAAAAATTGCTCGGCTCAGATTTTCTATTTGTTTCTGGCACAAGATACTTTTATAGGTATGTTATTCCGCAACATATATTTTCGCTACTTTGCTACATGTGCTCGTGTTGCCTGTTTTATTACGTAGCTGAGCATAGTGAAGCTAGTATTGAGATTAGTAGTATTGAGTCATATTTGTCTGTGTGTGTGTGAGCACGATACAGGTCAGACGGTTCGTCAGACTCACACCAAATTTGGTATAGTGATTCATTGGGTCATCACGAGGAACCCTATTGATTTTGAGCCAGATCGGTCATTCCCCTGGGGTAATAGGGGGAAGTGACCCCGTTGACCATACGCTTTTGTCAGAATCACACCAGAGCTAATAATCCTATCGGTTTAGAGCCTGATTTGTCATCTCATTGGTGGTAGGTGTCAGAGAATCAAATAGATAGATATACATAACGTAGCTCAGCTACGTATTTGAAATGATCATTAAATCTGTTTATTATTTTGTAGTGTCCTTTGTTTATCTATATCTTTTAGTAAAACCCTATGGTTGTGAGATAACGCTTGGTACACCGAAATAGAGTTGGATCTATTTGAATGAGACAAGTTTTGGACCTTTAATATTTAAAATCATTTCTAGTAACTTTTCTTGCATTGAACCGATTTGCAGTTTACAACTCATGCTGCAGGTCTTCACGCAAAAAGGTTTTTTAAAAACGGCATAATATACAACTTAACCTTAAGCTACCTTGATACACTATTGATATGGGTTTAATATTAAGCATAGAAATTCATATCTGAATCAAACCTAATAGTCAGCATTTCGTCTCTGCTCTTTTGCAAAATATTGATCAGCTATATCTGTGCACGCTTATCTTAAAAAGGCTTCTAAAATTACCATGATAAGGCGCTCAAGAAAGTTAAGCTGCTTTTCTGATATGCAAAATTTTAAATCCCTGCAATGTGCATTCTAGCTTCATGGCTTGATTCTACTAGGCTACAAAACTCTTATGCTCTCTCATGAATATTTTTAGTTGCTTTATTTCCAATTTTCCGCTTGAAATTACAAAAAACCACATCATTTTCTTTCGATACCATTCTTGCAATTCTCAAGGTTGAACGTATTGACGAGGTTCCGTTGAAGAACAAAGTGTTACTTGTTTGCATGCAGAAACTTGTTTTTCCAAAAAAATATTACAACGCGTGGATTTTTGCAAGTCTGAATTTATGTTGACAAAAACTGCGTGACATTTTAATAGTAATATTATTAAAGCTTCTCACCTTCCACGTTTGTTGAGAGAGCAGAGCTCTGCATGGATTCCAAATCAAATCAGCAATGCTTTTACGAAAGTCTTTGCTGAGAACAAAGTACAAGAGCGGGTTGATAAGAGAGTTGATGTGGCCCAGCAGTAGACTATATGGAAGTAAACCAGTGACGATACTTATTAGCTTCTCGCTTTCATCATTACCGTCTGCATTTCTTTTATCTTCGAACTCTGTTTTGGTGCATATATCCAATATAAGAGAAAGCACGCTGTATGGAAGCCAGCAGAAAGCAAAAACAAGAGCTAGAACCAGTAGGACCCTTGCCAAACGGCGACGGTCTCGAATTGTTCTTTCTTCGGCAGAATATAACTGCAGGAACAAATAAATGAACAAATTAGCAAGAAGCCTTTGTTTGCCAGCAGCAATAGCAAAAACACTAGCGCAGGGTTCTGGGAAAGAATTCGTAATTTTATTTTTTATAACGTGAAGTTCATACGTACTTCTCAAGCATACATAATGTCTAGCAACATGTTTCATTGTTGGTTACCTGCCACGGTGTGCTTGTAACAGAATCATTTTGATTTATGCGCGGATTTTTGTTGTAACATCTTCCACCAATTGAAGGTCTATGTGTAAGAGAGTACTCAGGCATTAACTGCTGGGAGCTAAGTCGCAATCCTATTAGAGAGTAGGCTGCAAATGAATTAATTGAGAGACGCGTTATCAGTTATATTATAATGAAGTTACATAACGTTTTTTACACACGTTAAACTCAGTAATGATGTAACGCTTTATTGCAAAATATTTTTAACCTTTTGAAGATTACATAAATTCTATTTGAATTGAATTTATGAACTTCTTTATTGAATGCACTGTTTAAGGTTGCTATGTAAGTTTAGTTATGTAAACAGCAGCAGATTCGAAATATATTCTCTAGATACGTAGATATTTTAAAAGTTTTTCTGGAATTTTCTCCATTCAAAACATCATGCTGTTCTAGTTTAAAGAAACCTACCTACAACGACAATGCACCCAGGAATCGCATAAACAAACACAAAGCAAAAGATTCCGAAAGAGCGCTGGTACAGGATGCTGGACCAGGACTGCATTGTAAACATTTAGAAACAGTTACATAGTTACATTCATTTCACTGGTGAAATTATGTGTTAATGTAATCAGTGAAAAAAACGCGTGGAGGGCTTACTTCAACGCAATAAAGGAATTCTCCAGCTTCCACATCCCAGGCAAAGCGAAACCCTTTTTTTTACGAATAAAGAGTATGGGTGAAAATATCGCAAACGCCGAAAACCAAATAATGGCTATTGCCTGTGGAAATATTTTAAAAGAAGGATGGTGTAATCAAGTTGAATACATATAGAACGGTAACGTAGGGCTTACGTAGTGAGAAAAACTATTTTCGATGATTTAAAGTTCAAAGTGAATGTATATTGTCAAAAATGATACCGTTATTGCGCGTTTTTTGGTAATAACGTTTCGGCTCATGGGATGACGTATTGCCATGTATCGATCCAAGCTCATTGCCGTGATTGTAAAAACCCCAGCACTTACAGTAACACCTACAATACAAATATTGTGGAGAAAAAACGAAATAATTGAATATACTTGAAATTAGATAGTCCATGGGGCTTTTTAAAACACAATTATTTTTCTGCACGCTTGAATACTGGTTAAGTTGCAATATATGGATAATTTGGACATGTGCGAAAACTTACGTAACGGATGCTCACTTTCAGGAAAAAACATACAAACTGCATTTTTAGGTATATGACATACTTTGAAATAACTATATGGACTTCTGCAGAAAGGTCATTAAAGACAAGGCAAATAGGAAATCTTTAACTCTTCCAAATTCTGGATTAAAAATGAACAATGTTGGAAATGCAAAAGGGCCATATTTACACCTTATGGAGACTGGGCCCAAGCCGCTACTCCAATGAGACCTATACCATTCAAAAGCTCTTGAAGAGCTGATTGAAAGCGTTGCTGTTCACAAGTCTTGAGTTTGTGAGCTTTTTGGTATTTTTGACCAGTTTTTAAGTTATGATTTTTACTTGTAAAATATATGGCAAGCATATAAGCAAAAAATAAAAGCTCAAAATGCATGAAAATTGCACAGGAATAGATAGATTATAACTTGGCAAGCACGTTTTACACAAGATTTTGAGAGTTTTCTTCTCAGAGAAGTTTGTCCATCTCGTGGTTACAAACTAACTTGTCAGTAGTGCTTTTATTGTGTTGTAACTGTAAAGTTCTTGTTATTATGTTAATATGAACTCAAACTCTTTCACAAAATCACCGATTTCAGGCAAGTGGAAAAATTTGGTTTTCAATATGGAATTAAATGTTTATGTATTTATTATGTAATTTTAGTAGTTCTAGTAGTTCTTTGAAATTACATTATTGTTCTTTTTTAATATGGAATTCTCATGTCATTTAAATTGTTGTGACAATGTCTGCAATACAGAATACAATACAATATTTGTTTAACCTTGCAAATAAGTACTCAGTTTGCACATGATATCTCCGTAAACCCACAGCGAGTATGTAGCTTGTCCAATGGCCATGGGCATGCATATTAGCGTCACTAGCAAATCCGCCACCGAGAGGTTTACAAGGAAGTAGTTTGTCACGCTGAAAATTATCAGAAAAATTAATAGCATTAAAAAAGATTGTTACCTCATTTATCAAATAAAAAAGTGTTTTTCCCGGGCTTTCCACAGAAAGTATGAAATAACATAAAACTTACATATCGTAAATAGAAAACTACGCAATTTTCATGCAATCGGCATTGTTATAACTATCCCTGTTATGTATCCGGGTTTTAAATTGTTTGTTTAATTATTTGTTTGCAAATTAATCTACCTTTGTATACATTTAATTGGCATTTAACAGCGAAAGCTGGTACTTTTAATCTTAATGATTAGAGAAAACGAAATTTGTACCATAGGTATTCCATACATGACTAAAAATTTTTTACCAACAAAATAATGAATAAGTACCGGACAAAGAAGAAAACATGAAAAAATCTGAATCACACATTTACTCACGACAAAATATTCTGTAAGATTTCTGGTGTGCATTTCTTTGGCAAGGTAACATATTAAACAAACTTATTCATGTTCCCACAAACAAACAAATTTGTGCTTAAAGGTTTGCGCATAAAATAATGAGTTTCATTCAGCGCCTTAAAATTTACCCAAGTGGCGTTATAGTAAAAACGTGGAAGACTTACCTTCGCAAACATTGGTAGCGATTGACAACAATCATAGCTAATATGTTGCAAATCAGTGAAAACATGATCAACGGAACGTAAAAGGAAATGAGAAATATATTTTCCGGCTTGCTGTAAACATACAGTGTATCATCACCAATAAAATCGTAAATGCTTGGACAATTGGGAGTAGTGCAGTTTAGGTCTATAGTTTCTACGTCCTTCATTTCCACTGAGAATTGTAAATAGACTAATTTAATCTAATTTAACGCACTGCAATACACACTACAGATGTTGTCAATTAAAACAAATCCTTGTTATAGCTGACGTTTGTCAACATTCACGAACGAACTTTTTACTGCTGATTAATTCAAACGTCAAAAAACATTAAACTTCCTTAAACACTTAATTCAATTCATATCACAACGTACTCGCAGTTGCCAGCAAAGGTAACAGTCAATTACCTTTTGCTTTGAGAATTACCTCATGCAAACAAACTCTTACCAATAGCGCAATTAGTTTTGTTTGAAAATATATTTTGTAATTGCAAAACCTTGTAACCTCGCAACCGATAATTCAAATTATCGGTTGTATAGGTTTTTCTTGTAAAGTCCGCGTCAGGAGACCTACTCTTCTTGTGCCACGTTTTGTAACTTAATGGTAAAACCGTCGGTGACTTCTAGAAAAATATACTAAAGAAAAATTATGACTGTACAAAAAATCAGAAGAAAATGTCACTACGAGTAAACTAGCTCATGAAACATAAAGATTCAGTTTCCGTGCAATGTATAGTAAAAATGCAGAAAAATACAGAATATACACACACAATACGCGCTTCTAAAAATATCTGCACAAACGTGTGTTCGATGCTAGATCTGGAAACAGAATGAAGTTGGACTATGGTGTCGTCGGCGGTAACAGTCTGTTCTATATTGTCGCTACTTTTACTTGCTGGAGCCGTTTTTCCTGCACGGAAGCTGTTGCCGCTATATACACCACAGAGCAAAAAAGTGAAAGCAATGTGAAATGGTGAAAGCTTCATTTGTTGTACGAATTTCTCTCTACTGGCGCGATACTTGCTCGCAATACTGTAAAAATGAATTCGACTATCTACGAGACTGTTCACTGAAAACATTTATAACAACAGATTTTAAACTGCACGTCTGAATACACAGCTTGCACACTATTTAATTGGTTGGAACGTATAAGCGCAACACAGAGTATTATATTTGAATAGACATGACAGAAATCAGATAAAAACAGCGACTTTTATATGCATGTTATATGTTGGTTGATTTAAATGTGATACATCCATATTATATTTGCTTGTTACGTGACATTGCTTTCCAACGATTCAAAAAAAATACTGGCTTGCTAGATCTTTCCAAAAGATGGTATGATGATTGTCAAAACTACGCCAATTCGATTGATTTGACTGAAAAAATATATTTCGTTATATAAATATTGTATCATCAGAAGATTTCTTAGTAATTGTTTGCACACAAAATAGGCTTTAATTTACCTGGTAACCCATCCAATTCTTTACCAATTGCAATTTCAAAACACTGTTCAGCAGCGTGAATTGGTCTCTGAGTATCCCGCTCATAGGTTGGGCATCAAAGCCTGCACTAAGCCGGAAGCACCATCCAGCGGTCAAGGATCCGGAGCAGCGAGTAAAATCTGGACCCCTATTTGTTTACAAAAATAACTTTCTAAGATCTAGACCAAATTCGAAACATGCTCCAAATGTTTCACTGGCAAGAGGCATCGAAACTTTTTTGGATTCATGTAAGGCAGGGTAGTCCAATCTACAAAACCCACAGTTTACCACAAGGTTTCAATGCCATTTGGAAAAATATCGACACTAAAGTGGTTGCATGATCGGAAAAATCTGGATATAGGGTTCGAGCATAGGCCGAACAAGAACTTTACAGCACTGGATACAAAGGCACCAATGAATCTTATTTTATGTAAATATTGTTAACTATTAGTTGTACTAAATGTTAAAAAATACCTTAGTTCAATAAAGCCTAAAGGTTCCGAGTTATCGGAATTTCAAAAATGTCTCCATAACAAGAAGGAGGGCTTTAAAAGACGACACAAAAATCATAAATTAAAATCATATACAAATTTTAAATGTTGAAATTGAACAAAAAATGCTTTGAACAATGACCTGCTGAACCTTGCTTGTCAATTAGCTCTAAATTGGGTACCAAGCGTGCTTGCGTGGGTTTACAAAAAAGTATCTGGGGCGCATTGAGATGCTTAACGTTTTTAGCGTTGATTGTTGAACAACATCATAGCGCCGAACGGATAAAAAAGAGCAGAAATCATAATACTTATTCCACTCTGCTAATTCAGTTACAAATAGAAAATGAATCCTTGGTGGCTTAAATTGATTCAAAGGCGGCACAAACGACAACTGTGCGTTTTTTGATAGAAAATCACAAGTTTCAGTCTTGTTTAGCTAAAAGCGTAGAGTATTTTATAAAGATAAGGGATTTTACTCTAAATTTCATCGCCATCGCAAACAAGAAAACAGTATTTGTTTTTCAACAAAGCGTTGTTTCGAAAAGTTGATTTTAAGCTTTAAGTAACCAAAATCAGCTAGCTATAAAGCTTTTCTTGATGATAATAATGACGAATAGCTTATGAACATCAAAATACGATTCAAGTTTATTGGGCAATATCTATAAATATATTGAATGAAATTTGATTTCATTTTTACTGCCGTCTGTACTACGAGACAACAATATTTAACTATAACATGTCAACATCATCAAAGCCATTGGAAATTAAAAGGAAATTCGATTTTGTATTGAGGTTTTATGAAACAACCAACATTTCTCAATTTCAAAAGAACCACATACGCTATTGCAAAGACCCAAGTTTTTACTGTGTGTTGGGACAACTGCTGATGGTGCATAATATACTGACATTATAAACTGAACTGTCTCTTCATATTATCAATAGACGTACGCAAGATACATGAACGTGCTCATTTCCACAGCAATTGGTGCTCTGCTCTCAGCAGCAACCTGAATACGACTGCTGCGGAAACGGTAGGCACACGGTGTTTTGATACCGAAAAGTGAAAAGAAAGCTGCTTTGTTGCTTTTTCGAGGCAGGTTGGTGAAAGCAGAGATGCAGAGACATTGGTGCGACAAAGTTTTGTAAGCAAGGACATCAGGTATTTCATGCACGAATAAAGACGAACTCAAAGTAATATTATAGTATATATGGTGACGTTTACACACTCTTTCTAGAGAATATACTTTTATAGTTTTTCCGCATTGGTCGCATACGATTTGTAAGTAAAAGCTGAGATTGGCATGTCTTGTTTGCAAATGTTTCATGAAAATGAGCACATGATTAAACAAAGTGTAAATTGTTAGCGTCTGATGAACACATTTCTATAAGAAAAATTACCCAAATTGGTATATGTAGCAATGGTGATCTTGGCAGGTTTTTAAACCAAATAGCCCTGGGATGAGTAGGAACGGAAAAGTATACCCTAAGCATTGTATGCTTCATGGATTTCAGGACTTATGCCACCAGCAGTCAACAAAGAGGATTCCCAAAGAGATCTTGGAGGAGCATTACCTTCTGTGTATTACGATATAAATTAGTATTTACTTGGTTTGGATTGTTCATGCGTTTTTAGTCCATTCAGCATGCTATGAGCACTTCGTCGTGAATCTACCAAAGAATGAGAAATTTATGGCTGAGCAACATTAAATAAAATCCTGGGTAGAGTTTTTGTTCCTTGTTGAAAATCAGCCTTTTCAACTTCCATTTAAATTGTCAAGTACACATGTGGTTTATTAGAAGCTGTTTTTCATGCAGGATAGGTTTCAATTGTGTCTTCATACGTCTCCAGATGAGTAAGCCACTGTTGACAAAATCGTCGGAGATAATATTACACTCTGTTTGGTTAATTAAGCAACGACCTACCATTTCAGTGTATCTCAGAAACGATTCAAGGCATTAACACGAAACTCACAGTGAATTGGATGCTTTGGGTTCCAAACATTTTATTTTGAACGAAAAGTGTGGGTTCAGCATCTTGTAAAACGCACTAATTGTTCCTTAGTGGAAACGATCTCCAGTTATTTGCTAATTTCTTTGTTTTTTCTTCCAATAAAATCGTTCACTGCAGTTATTTTGTCAGCCAAGTAACTACTAAGTACCGTATAGTCAATTTGGATATAGTTCTAGGCGATTGGTGAACAGAATTACAAAGTGTCAAAAACCGTTGCTTTATTTTCTGGACACCAATTTTTTGATTACTTTCAAACTTTTTCTATAACTTCTTTACTTTCGAACCAAATTCTATGAAACTTGGCATGCAATATTCATGAAAGACGCCTAACTTTCACTGTGAGTTTCGGGTTAATGCCTTGAACCATTTTTGAGATACACTGAAGTGGTAGGTCGTTGCTTCATTAACTGGACAGAGTGTAAACAAAACAACAAAAGTAAATTTTATATTCATAATAAGTGCGTTACTTAATTGTTAATCTGAAGGTTGGAGGTGGGAAATTATTTATAAAATGTGTCTTGTTTCACCAATCTCCGGACACCCTAACAATAGACTGCTAAAAATAATAAAGTGTAGACAGAAAACATGTAAATTACTCATTCAGAATTTTTATAAGTCTAATGATACACGCTTAAAGAATTTAAGCTGGATATTTTTTGACACGGCAACTGGAGTGGGCCACTGCAGTTTTTTTACACTTTATGCATGTTTCCCGTGCAATCATCATAGCAAACATTGACCAAAACATTTTAGCAGCACAAAATATAAAGTCAATTGTATTATTTTGCCCATTCCGTGCCTGCTTTAGAATATATTTATAATATCGCTTAAACTCTGTAGCTGGCACGTTTCATGTTACGGCATAAAAACATTAGTATAAGCGTAGTAAAATATTTTATTTTATTTAATATTTAAAACTATGTTTTCACTTCTACTTCTATTATTGCCTGGGACGGTTTTCATATAACTAAATTTACTTAATGGCTGCGGCAGTTATCTTCATTATCATGTTCGTTCTAATCTAAAAGTTAGCATAATGGTTTCTGGGCCCAATGCATAATGGCAAAGTGTTTTTTAAATAATACTCGAATTTAATTAAGTAAAATGATTTTGGGCTTCTACGAGTGTTAAGGAAAATAATACAATTTTATTGCAACGTTTCGACCTTTTATATCTTAGGTCCTCATCAGGGAAATACTCGAATTGTTTGCGTATTTCAACTTCCCTGTTTTTCTTCAAGCTACTTGGTACCTATGCTGAAGAGAAATTAAAAAGCTATATTATTTAAAATTATAATAATAAAGTAAGCCAAGTGTTAACAAATTTGCAAGTGCTAGGTTCAGCACTAAACGCAAGTTGAGAGATCACATTTCTTTTGCAACAGTGCAACCCAAAGTACAAAGTGTAGTATAAGTCATATAAAACACCACTGCTACAACCATTGTGTGTATGTTGCTACTAGCCGCCAAAATGACAAGTTTGATGAAAGAAAACGTTTTTTACGATACTTTGTAAAACAGTGGCAAATGCACTTAACCATATAAAATTTTTTCTCTATTCTCCGCTAACAGTAAAACATGT
The DNA here is from genome assembly GCA_029691765.1 of Entomobrya proxima. Lineage (NCBI taxonomy): Eukaryota > Metazoa > Arthropoda > Collembola > Entomobryomorpha > Entomobryidae > Entomobrya > Entomobrya proxima. Next base: position 38,815,470 of record CM056170.1, read on the forward strand.
CGTCATGTGCTGTTTTTAAAATGACAAAATTCATATGCTGTTTTTAAAATGACAAAATTCATGCTGTTTTTAAAATGACAAAATTCATATGCTGTTTTTTTGCTAGCCTGCTGGTATGATTAATGTTCAATGTTAATTCGAATCCCAAACTCATTCACCCTCCAACCATATTATTTTGCTACATAATGAAATCATACTAGAGCAAGTGTGTTCCTCAAATCTATATTTTTACAGTAACTGCAAATTGTAAAAGTTTTATAATAACTTATATTTATTCTCTACTTTATAATTAATGCTCATTGCACTTACATTCATTTTTACGCATGCTTCTATTCAAAATATATGCGCACGGTTACATTCATATTTACTACGCACACGTGTATCATACCTTTATTTGTTTAAATTTCTAATTTCCTTGTGTATTTTTTTCCTCTGTATTTATTTACTGAAGCTGAATGCAAACCACTTTACGTACTTTAATTTGAAAATTAGAACATGTATGTAAGTATTATTTGTAAAATGTGAATAGGGTTGTTTGTTATGTTGTTTGATATTCAATTTAAAAAGGTTAGAACATAAACCATAAAAGTATATAAGCTATTTATGAATACTAACTATACATGCTCAAGCTTTCTCTGACTTTTACCACATGAACAACTTCAGGTATTCAACTCACTAGTCAATGCCACGATGGAAGCGTTAGCAAATAAGTGTTTTTGGCACATTTAAAATTTGTATCAAGCTACTCCGTCATTTCACGTTTTGATGCCAAACAAAGTGTTTGTTTAATATAATCAAAACTTACATGTGCTTGAAACAAGTTTTATGTCACAGCCTTCTGAATTTGTAAATTAGAGCAATGAAATTCTCAATTAAAAAACGCATCAGTGATGCACAACAAATGCGTTGCGAAGTCAATATTATCATTATTCATCCGTTTTTGTTGACTAGAGGTCTCGTATTGAGCATTATACTAGTCACTTTTTATTTTAATAAAACTTTGAAAGAGAACATGTAATAAAATTGTATGTAAATAAATCTGGCTAACCAGTTGGTTATTACCTTTCTTTGTGCTCAGATCTGCTCATCCAACGGTCTTTCTGATTAAGGTGGGGTGACTTGTGCAAGCAATAACTCAAGAAGTACATCCTGGTTTTTTAATTTCAACAACATTTCGACAAGGCATAAAACATTGTCCATCCAAATTGACAACTTCCCGTAACGTGCAAATAATAGGACTTTGTCTACTAAAACTTTTGATTGGCTGCGATATTACTGAAACAAGGTTTACTTCTATTTTCGATTTTTTAGAACTCCTGCTTTTACTAATTGAACATTTGTGCAATCACAACATCTGAGAAACCATGAACTCAACATTTACGGTACTGGTGGTCTATGGGCTCCTGTTTCTGGTCTCCACTGCCGTAACTTTTGTGGTTGCTTGCGTTTTGCCGGTAATAAACTATGCGTTTAAATATTTTGACATAAACCCAAAACAGTTTTTTTCAGTTTTTAACACAACAGGCTTGATGCATGAATAAACTATTCCACGTACTAGTGTACAGGGTGTGAGTTGTTCTAGTCATGAATTGAAAATTGTTTTGTAATTTTGTATGTAGCCTTTGCGAAACCTGGTCACCGTCTCCATTCCACGAATTCTGATTCTGAATTTGTTGATATGTCGCTTAATGTTGAATGCCATAGGCACATCAACCTTTTTATCGGGTATACTGAGCAAGGAAGCATATAATGAGATTATAAAAATCAACCTAATCTCTGCAGTGGAGGTATGTCTTCAGTCCTAGTTTCATACTTAGGTAAACAAAACCGTGTTATAACTTATTATTTTTTTTTGAAGATTTTGGACATTGACCTGTTTTGGTACACATTAATTGCCAATTCACTTTTCGTCTGCGTAAACCGTTTAAATCTTATGGAAGGTCATGCCAAGGTCATTTGTATGGGAGCATTGGGTTGCATTGTGATAATTTGGATATCATCAGTGCGTACGGCTTTATATTACTACAATGAGAAGTACAACAACTGACAGTAAATAGTTAAAAGACAAAGTTATTATTGTCAGGTGTTGAGCCCTGACACAATATCTATGAGCAAATTACTCTGTTACTCTATGTAAATTGTAAAGCTGCAAGCCTTGCAAACTTCTGTTGTCATTTTGTCGTATTCTTAAATATTTCTAATACAAAATGACTTGTCATATCAAAACATTGTGTTAATAAGAAAAAAAATGCTTGTGTAAATTTACCTTTAGGATTATCCTGCATACTCGAATAAGTTTTTCTATGCATAATATATTGTTTTGCTCGTTCTACCATCTATCTTATTAAGAATAATTGTTTTTGCCTTAGTAGAAGAAACACCTTCAGGGACAACCTGACAACTTGTCAAGTCGAGGTTGTACATTTTATCCTGCAAATCAAAAGAGACTATTGTTAAACTGGAATTTGTCCTAACTTTATTCCAAATTAGTTTACCAAATCATGTGTTACATCTGTCGCATTTCTGTAAAAAATTTCAAGCTTTTAATAATAAATTATACTCAACAATAAAGTAATTATTAGCTCGCTGCGTCAGCAGGTGAGCTTATTAACGAGTAGTGTGTCCGTGTGTCTGTGTGTCCGTCCACTTTATTTTTGGGGTCTATGCCAGACTATTTGGGGTCAATCTCAGGCTATTTGGGGTGAAAATCAGTTTATTTGGGGGCCATTTGGGCACATTATTTTCTGTTATAATGATGTTTTATAGAGATATATAGAGATGTTTTACCTATTGTAGATGGGCTAAATGGGCTTTAAACCGCTGTAAATGGGATTTGAACCAGGTTAAATGGGGTCTAAGCCCAGGTCTTTCGCAGTGAGCATTTTTAATGGTTTACGAATGACTGGTTTTATATACAATGAAGCAGCAAGATTTCTCATATAATCAACAAATTATATAGTAAAGTATATGTATTTAAATGATACACAAAAAAGAGGAAAGTTAGCAGTATTATAACAGCAGCTGTGAGTTTAGAGAAAAGAACGTATATTTCCCAAGATTTTAAGCATATCTGTTGCAGTGACTCTTGTTGCAACACTACAATATGATGAACTTCTACGGTGGTATGTTATTATGAGAAGTTTATTTTACCAACAAAATTTTAAAGTGTATCGATATGTTAATAAAGTCTTGACCGGTAAAGATCAACAAATCATTCATTAAGTGTGACCTATTGAATAAATTGGCATTGCTCGTAAGACTTTTATGTTCTAGGAAATGGCTTCAGGAATATAAGCTTAATGCTTATATACCTTCTGCTTTTTTTCCGTTTTAAAAAATTATAATTTTAATATACCTCACATAAATATTGTCAGCACAAATGCACTTGATGCATGCTTCAGCGAACAAACGTGGAGTTATTTGTCTTATTCTGTTGAATGGGATGTTCTACTCATTGTCTGCTTTTGTTTTTATGCTTTTCCGTCCACTATATCAGTCTGATAGTCTGATGCGATGCAGAATATTAATAAAAGCGTTGAGTGTAGTGGCAATATTCATCCACCTTGTTTTCTCCTCATAATATTTACTTTCAGGTTGTTGATTTTTGTAGCATAAGTAATAAGTTGCATTATTTTTGTGCTATAAAAGTCTAGTTGTTCACTTCTCAATATTTGATTGGTTCATACTTACTGCATTATTTGCATGATAATGGGGGTGGAGTAAACACTGAAATGCACTTCTGTTCTTGACACTAATAAACTTCCCAACATGAATTAATCGTTCTTATCTTTACTACAAAATCATTCAAATGGGACAGTTGTGGTTTTTGCCTAATGCACATTTCTACTAGTTTGTAAACAAATTTACCTTGCGGGTTTGTTATGCCTTCGATATAACCAAACGTAGTATTTTAACCACGAATGTTTATTATTTCCAAAATATTGATGAGGAAATTGATTGTTCTATAATCTGTATTTGTTGCACCCTTTTTAACCGTTTGAAAAGCTGAAATGCGTATATTGTGAACTATTTTTATTCAATCATTTATATTCATTTGAGTCAACATTTAAACAAACAACAAATTTAATGTAATTAGGATATTTAATAAATTAAAATTATTTTATACAAATTTTTGCCTCATTATTAACTTCCACATGAGCATATATTTTATAAAACTTTAAAATAGTCGAGAAATTTGGATAAAATAAATCAAAACAATTTTAGTATTATGGTTTATAAAAACTCGAATGTCTGCCTGTTCGTAAGGCATTGTCCAGTCTTCATGGTACGTAACATTTAAACGTTAGACTTGTATTTGGACTAGTCGTATTACATATATACGTCTCAGTCTCGGAGATACCCGAATGCATGAGGAAGCTCATTCCTGGAACAACCGTTGCTCTGCTCTCTGCAACAGCTCGATGAAGACTGATGTGACAACGGAAGATACTCAGTGCATTGACACCGAAATGTGAAAAAAATACCTGCTTTATTGCTTTCACGAGGTTGACATGGTAGAAATCCCATGTTAGAGAGTTTTATCACCAGTGGTATCAGCCATCTTGCAGATGAATACAAAGTAAAAGAGATAAAGAATGGGAAACCAGTTTTTCATATTGGAATTTTTCATATGGTGGCGCATACAAGTCGAGTAAAGGATTGTACTGGTATATTTCTTTCAGCATTATTTTCTTTACAGTTGAAATTGTCAGTGCTTGCTTGCAATTTTTTCATCTAGATGCGCACATTGCACAACAAAATACACGAAAGTATTAATGGCGTAACAAATGCATTTCCGTGTACATGCTCTCTCAAAAATTCGCGTAACAACAATGCCATGAATTTTTGTTTTTTTATTACAAATAGAGCGATTAAGTCTTCTTCTGTGGTCCAGCTAATCGTTCAAACGGGTTTTGCCTGAAATAAAAATTCCAAATTCAACCAAACTTGGGATAGACATGCCAAAAATATTCTGACAGAACTCGATTGAATGAAAATCAATATATCAACTCCAAAGGTCAAAATTCCCCAGCGATGGAAAAGATTTTCGATATTCGGAAACGCGTTTTGGCTCCCAAAAAAGTTACACCACCCTATTAATGTTCGAGTGGAAAATCATATAGCGCAAATAGTAAGCAGTGACTATTCTGGTAGTACATCCTGTAGGTTTACCATCCTAATAATGAAAGCATTTACATTTCCTAGAAAACTATTTGTTTGCACATGTGAGGTTTCCTGAGGGACTTGGTTAATAAAATATAGTCTAAAGATGAGTTGTCAGGCGAAAGTATGCAATCAACACATTTTGCTTTATGGGTCTCAGGACTTTCACAACCGACAATCAACAAAGAAGATTTCTCAAAGAACTCAATGCCGCGTATTACGTTCCGTGTTACGATATTATATAGTTGTCCGTATTTATTTGGTTGCCCGCATAATAAACGCCTTTTATAAGAAATTTACGCTTGAACAACATCAAATAAAGCTCTGATGAGATTCTTTGTTCCTTTGAGCCAGACTTACCAGAGAAAAGTGGAGTTCGTTATATTCGTTTTCTTATACGTTTACAGAATATTACAAAAATTTATACTTTTTGTGGACACAGTTCTAAATTCTTGTGTGGAGGTTTATAGTCTACAATTATAGTTCATTTATGGAGAACAATGGGTGCTTCCTAAAAGTTTTATATGAAAATGGTCATACTTGTTCATATAGCATTTAGGAGTCACATGACGACATTTTCAAAATTTACTTGCTTCATCAAAGTCGACATCAAGTTTTAATGCACAGCAAAGAAAGATCTTCTACAGACAATTAGGTTTAACTTAGGCAATGTCAGCTAGGCTAAAATGTCAAGGAACTGTTGGTGAAATAGAACATGTTAAAAACTAATGTGATGTCATTCAATTCATTCTGTGCTCACGCATTTGATGTCATGCGTACTGTAAGAAAATATCTATTATAATCCAGTAAAAGATGCTCGCTGCTATGGTTGCATATCGTTAGCATATATTTATGACAATACATTTTATGAAAGTTTCATTTGCTTATTTCGTTTATTAATTTTTGGACAGATTCAAAAAGGAGTACATTGATACATACAGGATTGATACATAAACTGTTCCCCATTACATTTTAGAGTTCTTTATGATTTCCTTGCTTAGCACAAAGGCTACCGCTACGCCAACCCAAGACCCACATATTTCGAAATCGCCAAAGACAATATTTTGCATATGGGTGTTGATAGCTGATGCCAAGCTGATACTAACACAAAATTGGGTGCGAAATATATCTAACGTAAGGAAGTTATAGGCGTTTCAAGTTTAACTGCTTTTTGAACATTTAGTGCTGTAAAAGTGCAATATGGACGAAATAAAAATTTCGACTATCTTTATATGACATAATGGAGGTAGCCGCAGATTCAACAGATTCTGACATATAAATTCATAAAAAGTTAATCATAATTTTAATTGTCCTTTAAATTTTAACCGCAATTATCTTCTTTCCGCCCGTAGTACCGGACCTAATTGGCATGTAATTAGGATCAGCTCGTTTAAATTTACCAAACCCAGTTGTGATTGGGTTTAGTACTGGAGGCGGAAAGAAGATCATTGCGATTAAAGTTAACAGGGCAATTAAAATTATAATTAACTGTTTGAAAAATTTTTGGTCAAATATTGTTCGGCTACCTCCATTATGTCATTTGAAGGTAGCCGAAATTTTATTTTCTCGAAATTGCACTTTTACAGAACTAAATGTTCAAAATCATTTAAATTGTAAGTGCCCATAACTTCGTTTCGTTACTTCATTTAATACATTTTTTGGCTTACACTAGTTATCTTTATTACAAATTCTTGGTTGCAGAAGTTTTGAAAAAATTCCTGTTTTGGGGTAGCGGTAGCCAAAGTAATTTATTTGCTTTGTTTAGGCTGGCACACACTCACATGAGCTTATAATAACCAGTCAAAGGTAAACCATTAAAAATGCTTGCTGCAAAAGACGGTAGTGTCAGGCAAATTTGCCTATTTTATATCCAAGTTCGCCTAAAATAGACCCGAATTATTCTAAAATAGATCCAGATTGGCCTAATTTTGTCCCGATTTTGCCTAATTTAGACCGAAATTCGCCTAATTTAGACTCGAATTTGCCTAATTAAGACCCGAGTTTGCCTAATTTAGACCCAAATTTGCCTAATTTAGACCCAAATTCAGACTAAAAAAATTAAGTGGACGGACACACGGACGCACGGACACACTACTCGTTAATAAGCTCCCCTGCTGATGCAGCGAGCTAAAAAGTATCATAGAATTTATAGGTACAGTGGTATGCTTTCACCGAAACAGAGTAAAAAAATCGTTGTTTAGTTCTTCCGTTTTAGCCAGTAATAAAGCTTGTCCGGAGTTTTCTGCACCTAAATTAATATCTTTATTTTGAAGAACATGGACACCTGAGAAAACAAACACATATATTTTTTAAAACTACATACCTTACACTCTAGAATACGTGTTTTATTGAAAGTTATGTATGTTTTTGTGTAAGTTTAATTTTGCTTCAAAAAAATCAAAAAAATATCTTTTATTCCTGTTTTCGGTTAGTCATTTTTTCATCAAAGTAATCTGGTATGCGTATATGTACAAAATACAGTTCATATGAAGTACTATTTTGTAGTACTAATTATTGCAATTGTTTTGGTACCAAGACCATGAAATTCTTTTGCTTGTGTAAAAAGTTAGGCGAATTACAAAATTTTGTACTTTTTCTTACAAGCATTTATTTTTTCAAAAATGTCACCCGAAAAACTCAATGATATTTTTGTATCATTGTCGATAGGTGTGCAGTTGGATTTTATATTGGGGTAGTAGCATATTCTATAAGGTTTCGCATGGTATATTACTTTGTTTATTTAATTTAGTACGGGTTCCAAATTTTGCAAATTAAATATGCACTGTCATTTTTAGACTTCGTGTCATTTAATCGGTGAAATACACTAGCTAAGCATACAGGTGTTGACCAAGTGATGTCTGCTTAGATTACGGACACAATAGGGTTTCCAAAATGAGACGCACTTTAAGAAAATAACTTGTTGTTAAAAGGTTAACGTACTTTAAATAAAATATTTACGTGTAATTTTTGCAGTGGGAATAACGCCGCTTAAATTAAACAAATTTGACTTAAAATTTAATTAACATTAAAATGCTTTATTTTTTCCCAAACCAGTATTTAAACTATTTTAAGTATGTAGATTCTAAAAATAGTGCCAATTGTCCAACCTAGTCGTTGCAATGTTGAAAATTTTAGCTTTCAAAAAAGGTGCAGGAAACCCCGGACATGCCTTATAATACAAGCACACAAACTGCTAACATTTAAATAGTTGCCAGAAACCCAACCGTAACAAAATCCATCTTGAAGGAAACGCATCCACGGAAAGAACTACACAAAGCCTGACAGTGACGAAATCATCAATCAAATTTAGTTTATGTGCATCATGTTTTGAAATGGTAATCCTTAACGTATTTACTTAATCAAAATTACGATATAAACTTACATGCAGCAAAACAAAAATGTATCATGTTGCGAATATGCGGACAAGGCGTTTTTCGTCTGGTAACTCGACTTGAGTATCCTAGGTTTTTTAATATGTATCTGAGGTTGCAGTCACAAGATTAAAAAATTGGCATCACTAAAACGAAGTTCATCGGTAGATTCAAATGGTAAACACAAGACAAACGCAAAAGAATTTAAACATAAAAAGAAAGACAAAAACATTTTGGGGTGACTATGCCCGTGGAATTTATATTGAGTGGGTAGTTTAGGATGTAGGCTTGAAGTGGAATTTTACGTATGGGATTTTCTTCGTAAATGCTTTTTGTGGTGGTTTTTGGTGATGGTTTATTGAAAATGGGATTCTCATAGACTGGAATAACACAGGGATTAAAACTCCTTGGAACATATGTATACGCGATGAAAGAGCAACGACGTTTCTGCTGGTGCATCTATTTGGAATGTTGAGCCTTAATTCTATATAATGCCATGTTTAATGTTGTTTGCTCCACATTCCGTTTCTGTTCCTGATACAGGGCGGACGTATACCTTTCAGATGTCAGTATAAAGAAAAAACTTTCACCACAAGCATAACGCCATGGATAACATATCCCTGTCAGTGAATCAATCGTACTGGGAGTATTTTGGCAGTGAATACTTAAGATATAGTGCATTAATAACTTTTTTGTTGTGTATTGCTTACGCAGCAATATTTCTTTTTGGTTGTATTGGGAACATGACTGTGATTTTAGTGATTTCTAAAAACTCTCACATGAAAACTGTACCCAACTTGTTTGTTCGAAATCTGGCAATAGCAGATTTGTTTGTGGTGTTTTTTTGTGTTCCGTTCACACTATTTGCCAACATTTATACGCGTAAGTTGTTCAATATCAAAATGCTTGCGTTGCAAAAATATAGCAATATATGTACATACTTTACAGCTTGGGTATTCGGAACAATATTTTGCAAAGTGCTGCCGTATTCCCAGGGTGTTTCTGTTTTCGCTTCTGTATGTTCTCTTGTGGCAATCTCAGTTGACAGGTAAATATTGCGAAAGACACATCAATTGAGTTTATTGATGCGCAAGATTGATATTTTTAGGTAATCCTCTTAAAACATTTCAGATTTCGAATGCTGTATCGCCGCTGTGAGCAAACACAAGGCTTTTCTGAAGGACAGGCCAAACTAATCATTTATTGTATCTGGATTTTAGGCCTATTAATTACCTCTCCCTGGCTTGTAGTGTTTACAGTTGAAACTATTTCCGACTCTGAACATTTGGAGTACCCGTTTTGCGTAGAGAAATGGCCAACACCGCAGTACGGAAGCGTGTATTTCGTATTTATACATCTTGTATTGTGCTTTATCCTTCCAATATTTGTTATTGCAATTATAAACGTAACTATTTGGTTAAACGTTTTTAAGTATCGTCAGAATAGGAATCATTTAAGTGGCGGCAATGGGGTTACAAAACTGTTATGCAGTACTACGCTGGTGTTTGCTCTAAACTGGCTACCCCTGTACATTCTCATAACAAAAATCAAACTGTCTAATGGTGCTGCAAATTTAAATGATGGTGAAGAGAAGTCTCTGAATTTTGAAAAATATTTAATTCCCATAGCCCAATGGATGGGAGCATTAAATAGCTGTTTAAATCCCATTTTGTATGCGTTTCATAGCAAAAGATTTCGAGAGTGCGTAAAAAACTATATTGATGAAATAAATAGCACATTCTCACATATGTTTTCTGTGCCCACACCACCCGAGCAATCTAGTTACTACTAGAATTATATGTTTGTGCACTCAGGCTGTCCCTATTGTTTCAATTTGTTAGCATGGACATGGACCTTGAAAGGTATTTGTATGATACCGGATGTCTGTTTACTAGAATACCCTAAACCGTAAATAACTCCACATTTTGAAAAAATTCAAAGTAAAAAATATTTAGTTGATAATTATCTCAAGCATACGCACTTGTTAGAGTTGAAGAAATGTTGTATAGTTAGAAACAAGTATTCTATGCCATATTCATAAATTTTACACTACATTCATGATCCTGGCATGATTTGACACGATTTTTGACTTGAATCAGAAATTCATGAAAATCATGAAATCAGACAAATTGTGTCTTTTAATCTCAGATTTGACCCAACGTGAAGTTTTACCTGATTAATACTTTATACAAACCTTGGATTTGTGGTGCAAATTTTTTTTTTTGGATTTATTGGAAAAAAATCTAGTTTTTTAAAATGTAATAATGATAATATGAATGTCCCGTGTCAAGAATATTTGCACAGAAATGAAGTTGTGTAAGCAAACAATTATATATTTTGCTGTTTTAAGTAATAAAAGTGCCAGTCAAGCCAACCATTAAAAACTCTATGACAGAACTCGTTTTATATAAAATTGATTTTGCTGCGGTGGCCCAGTTGACCTCGTTTTAGGCTCTTACGAACACTCTTTTTCGGAAATACACTTGGCTCACGTGGAACTCATAGACTTTTTCCCACAATAACACTTTTGTCTTTACATCTAGTAATAAAACCTTGCAAGTGCACTTTAGTCTACAACGTGAAATATATGTTCAGATACAAACGTAATTTGAGCACAATGGATTCACTGAACAAGTTTTGCGAATGCTTTACACAACAGTTAGTACATTGTGAATGCCCTATTAGTCAATTTGATGAGATGTAGATTCATTTCAAAAGACTGGCTCGCAGCGTCTTTGTTTTCAAAAGGTTATTTGTCGACCATTCACATTTTTTACTCAAAAGCATTTAGCATGTACGCCTTTCATTTTTTGGTGGTTGGCACTTTTCTGGATTTGACCAACACAATTACTAGCATTACTTTCTCGAATTTTGGTAAACTTGTTAAAATTTGATAGAATTGATGACGGTTTAAATAAACCGTGTAACAAGAAAACCCCAAAAAATGCGAGTGATGAAAAACTAATATACCCCTAACTAAGTACTTTCATAGGTCGAAAGTATCATAGGAACCAGTTCATCAAGGTAAATTGCTTATGGAAATATGGGTCATTGTTCATTAGCTACTGCATTTAAAAAATAGGTTTTTGTTAGAAGTAATTATTATGTTTCTAGAATTTTTATTCTCTGGATTTTCTTATAGTTATTAGAAAATGCGAGCTTTTCAATATTAAAACATTTACATTTAGAGAAAAGTTTTCAAAGATTCATTTACAGCTCTGAAACCAGTTTATTATAATATTGGATCTAGTGTCCAGTTTTTATTCTTATATTAAAAATCAAAGTTCCAGTACAACATGAAACGAAAATTGCTACCGACGTGATGCAGTTCTAAGATAACAAACAAGATAATACGTTACAAGTAAGCGCACATTTGCCAAACTCCTTTGTAACACAGTCAGAAAAAATCCATAAATTTTATCGGTTTGTACCACAGACAAGTTATATTGAAGGTATAATGAAATACATACAAAAACTATTTGAAAAGACTTTTTTCAGCTTTAAAAATATTTTAAAGTGATAATACTATCAGATTTGCGTGAAATGGCATGCATGAAATTTGCATGCCATACACATGAAAAGCGTAATGGCTGTGCTCGGCGTTAGAATTCTGGTTTAGACACCTTTTGAAAGGAAGTCAACATGTTGCAAGCTTTTTGAACGTGTACAATATGGTTGTGGCTTCTTGTGATCAAGTATCCTAGTCAGGTATATTATTTTGCGGTGCACAAGTAAAGCTTTACTTCATACCAAAAATGATGAACTCAGTGTAATCGCAACGCCTGTTTAATATATCTAACAAATCTGTGAAGCAATTTTCAAAAATTGGAAGTAATCAAGATCAAAATGAGTTACTTTCTGTTGGAAAGTGATGGAAAAGAAGGTTTCTATTTAATGTTTAAAGCTTATGGTATTTGCTTTTCAAGCCATCAGCATCCCACCTACACATATTACGTTTGGAATCACAAGGGTGACGCACTTTAGTCTTTTGAAAATCTTGGCGATGAGCACATACGGTATTTCAAAGTACAGCTTAAAGTAAAGATAGAGAAAGAACATATGGAATTGGAAAGGGTGTTGAAACGGTTTATTCTTTTTAATGAAATATATGAAAAGAGCAAGATCAAACATGTGACTGTTTGCACCGCTTTTGTGAAGAGTAAGTACATACTGATATTTACATACACTGTCATTATTTTAAATGTGATTTCAGTGCCACATAAGCATAAGTACGCATCTCGGATTACTAATTCATAAAGGACAATTTTTGCTGTTGCAGTAATCTCATAATCTAATAATCTCAAGCAGAACATTTCCAGGAATACGCCCGGTTTTGTACACAAAGGATGGATTACCAAGTAGCGCTCTTAAAAATATCAATAAAATATTCACTAGCGTACATTTACAAGGACTCACATGTGCATGTACTGCAATACTTAAAAATAAATTTTCTGTTTACATATATGATGATATTTAGTAGAAATCCCAAGCAAAATGAAATGGAAAGCTTTTATTGTGAACATGTATAGGAGAAGTGTACAAGTGATAATATTTAGATGTATTTTATTGAAATGATACAGCCTCTGTAGCCCAAAGAATCACAATAAACGGACGGGTTTTTTATATTCAGGAGCGTAAAAGTTTTACTTATTTACTTTAAAAAAATAACAACCGCAAATTAACAAAATTTTAAACAATATTTTAGGTAATTGGTTATTACGTATGTTTTCACCTGGAAGTTTGTATCAATGGATTCTGTATATAACTACCTGCTATTTTTAGAGGTATACAGTATTAATTCATGCTTAAACTAAAATGCAGCACTATAAATAGTAAAATAACCTCACTATTCTAATCTAACACTAGTCTGTACAAACACGTACTTGTTCACCGTATAGTTTAAGGCTTAGCCAAACAGATTCAGAGCAAATCAGAACTGCACAGCAAGGTGGTGTTTGAGCTCTTGCATGCATGCACATATATACTTTAGCATACAACGAGCGTTTGTGAACATTTGCAATTTATAACAGACTATGTCAAGTAAAGTATGATCCAGTTGTGACCGGTTTGTTGCCAATTTTATGCGATGAAATGCATATCCAGCTTTCTTTTAGAACAACAGCCATGTCTACAATTCAATCACAGAATGAAGTAAATTCTCATATTAGAGTAATCAGTAATCATATTGGCACAGTCTCAAGACTACGAAATTATCTTTTCAGAAAATCATGGTATGTCATAGTAGAAAGTCAGTAAACAAGATCAACTGAAAAGTCAGGAAACACTTAGGATCTCTAAGTAGTAACTTGGTTTGCTTGTTTGCACTTAAAAAGTTCAACTTTGCAATAGTTGAGTTATATGTTGTACAGGTAACACATTTATAAAACTCGGTTCGTATTTTATACTTTTTTCACCAGCAACCATTTTTTGGCAGTATTTCGTGGTTGGAATTAAGCAGAAAGGCATAATTCCAATTTGCGTGTCTCATTAGGAACTACCCACATATCCATGGCAAATGTTTCTATTATGCAGATGGAAAACATAGCTAAAATTTCTATATTGATATTGCTTACAACTTATTAAACACGTTGGTTCATACTTATATAAGTACAAATGTCCATTGTATACCATTAATTGAATCCTGCTATTTCACTTTATACGATTTTCTCCAATTTTGCAATACTTCGTGTAGTAAATTGCTTCTCTTTCAATTAAGGATTTGATTTCTTGAAGATGTTATGTAATAAAAAGCAGAATACTATAAAATAATTGCCATTGGCTCATATTGGCCATTATATGTCCTTCAGGCAGCAAATTTGTATAGGGTTAGAGATCTAATTCAGAATTCGAATTCTTGAATTCTCCAGCCGTATATTCACCACACTGAAGAAACGTTCGCACAAGCGCATATTCTTGCTCTTTTCACACAAGAAAGCACACAACACCCGGTATAAAACTAACGCTTTCACCGTATCAACGTTAGTCATCGTTTGTTTTTCTCCTTGTTCACACAAATGCACACAAGGGCCTAGAATACCTGCCTGCCTTTTTACAGCTCAAACTGAAATATGTATACGAATTTAAATACAAACTTCCGTTTCATTTAATACATTTAACCTTTTATTTCTATTACAATGCAGAAGGTATTCACCAGAACCATAACATAGATAAAGTGAAATCCAGGTTAATATAAAATTTACATATAAAGTTTGCATTCAAAGTGCGATAGATAATGCTTTTCAATTTTAATTTAAAAAGTAGACGCATGCAGGAATTTGTCGAATGTCATTAGGGGGCGGATAATATTTCTGTACTAGAACAGAAAGCTTATTGAAGTAACCTGTAAAGTTGTTTTGTATTAGACTGAACTTAAAAGGGAAACAACATAATGTCAGTTCAACTGAACGCTTTTAGTTTAATAAATTAATAACTGAGCTAAGAGAAACGGCTCTAGAATTATTCATTTTATTTTGACTATTTGAAACCTTACCGTTTTCCGAGATAAGTAAAAGGTTACCAATCCTAAAATTGGTATTGACTTGAAATTTACAACCGTATTAGCAGAATATAGTTACGATAATTTTACCGTCGACAATTCAACAGCAAACACGTTTCGGTGGCACTTATTTAAACATGAACTATATCTAGGTCATAATTTAATTCGGACACATATACTGAAAATTGTATACTCGCCCGTATTTATCATTGGTTTCATTGGAAACAGCATGGTCATTTTAGCAGCAGTGCTTTGTTAACAAATGCGCACCGCAAAAAAAAAATGTGTAGTACGAACTTGGCGGTGATTGATTTCTTTGTGATTCTGTTTTGTCTTCCTGTCACGCCATTATCAAATGTGTTCACAGTTGAAAGTTGAAAATAACTGAAGCTTATTCGGGTATTACGTCAGTACTCTGGCATTGATAAGGTTGTGTTTTTAGGCGAACCAAATCATTTTCTGTTTTTAGCATGGCTACTCGGATCTTCAAGATGCATGCAAGGACTATCAGCATGCGCTTTGGCGTATTTTGTATCAGCTATATAGGTAGACGGGTACTAATCTGTCGTAACGTAATTCTCGAAGCAAAAATAGAGAGGTTTAGATGTCCAAGCATTCATCCAAAAGGTATTCTATTTGGCATTCTCAAGTCGCCCCAAATTATTTTCTGAGTGGAAACAAGAATGATTTGGTATTCACAAGGCTCTCCGCGAAGACCTCGGTATTCATTCCCAAAGTCAACGATTCGCAGTCTCACGATGCCCACATTTTCAACAAAATAGTTCTGCGAAGTGGCCGCTCTGCGCGTCGCGCTCATCAGATGTTCTTTGTTTACAGTAAACGACATACAATGAACATATGATTTGTCAGCTGGGCTTGTTTTTGTTTACGTTTTTTAAACTTCCGACTGACTCATGAGACTGATCTCAATTTGCCCATTGACTGTGAATCACGAGTGAATGAATCACTCAAAATCTAAACCAAAAATCGGGAATGCCAAAATTCACTCCGAAAATTCTGCTTGAATGAATACCTAGCCACGAATGCACAGACATCTAAACCTCTCTAATGACAAGTATGAAGCGAAACTGAAATGTTGTCGTATACACCATATGTAAAGCAACCTACCGTCCTATGCCACAGTCACGTGGATTTTCAAAGACTCAAGCATTCTCATCTGCCATTTTGCTTAATTTGGGTGATTGCTCTGCTGATCATCCTACGATGGGCAGTGATTTTTTAATTAATTACTACTTAGCAGAATCTTAATACCTATTACTGCCTTGAGACACATGGAAATTTTTTTTCGTCGTAAATCTGTTCGTTGCTATACTTACCATTGAATCTGATAGCTAGTATTGCCACGGTTAAGGTTTCAGTTGAAACCGAAAACCGGTTTCGCTTACAAATAAAAAACCGTAACCGAAACCGAGTTCGGTTACGGTTTCGGTTAAAAACGATAACCGAACCGAAGTTCGGTTTCGGATACCTTAGTCATCTGTTCTTAAATAATCATTTATGTACGCCGACTCTACTCAAACTTGGAGCATGAGTTTCTTGTTCATAAATAAATAAAAAATTACATTTATCTTATCAGAAAGAAAAAAGGGTACTAAGAAAATTTACTAAATGGCAGGCCAAAAAAATTCATGCAAAAAGTTACACCCAGAGTGGGAATCGATCCCGCGACCTGTGCCCAGAGTTCAACGCGCAAGCGGTTAAGCCACGGTGATTGAGCTTGAGCAATGAGGTGGAGTAGCTGGTGACAAACAAAGAATGTGAGCCTGCACACTTACGTTACACGTCAGGTTCATAAAGTAGTTGATGGAAGGAAAGGAATCATAACCGAAACCGGCGGTTTTTCAGTGTTCGGTTTTTTAATTTAACCAAACCGAAACCGTAACCGAATAAAAAACCGAACCAAAGCCGTCGGTTAACCAAAATAACCGAAACCGTGACAACGCTGCTGATAGCGCTTTCTAACCTGGTTATATAGTGTCACCTAGGAATCGCAAAATGCTAGAAGATTATGGTTACTCAGGAAACTTAAAACGAATGCACGGTAGAACGCAACAAGAAGTAAAAAAAATACTGGGTTGTTTTACGCTGACATGTCTAATAAACTGTCTGCCACTTTATGTCATTGCGACATGATAAAGATACAGGAACACATTATGTGGTATACGTGACCACCACATAGATAGATAGATTTAAACAAATTATGTTAATCTATTGCTGGATAATTAACTTGCTTGAAGAATGATACGACCTTGAACTGTCTGATATGAAATGTCTCGGAAGACGAAATCTTGTGATTTCGCCTCCACTCTGCTTCTGACTCCCTATCAATAAAGAATGCTAAAACTTGCTTACTTACTTACAACAGGAAATTGTGCTGTGCATTATAAACAAATTGTTCTAATCTAATGTTGTTGTAAACATCGAACTGTTGCAAAATATATGTGTGCTAGTTTGTGTCGTATTTTGGATTTCAAAGGTAGTAGTCGGTTATACTGGCTTGTAAGTCTACATTTGTTCAAAAAAATCACGACTCACAAATCCTTTTTTGCCGATCAGACAGACTAAGAATTTCTATGGTACGCGTTAATTTATGATAATGTGAAGAACTTATTAATGTTTACATTTGGGAAGACGTAATAATACGTTCATCGAGTACGTTTTCTAACGCGGGAAAACGGAAAATTCCGTTCTCGCAATCTGATTGGCTGAGTGGTAACCCGTATTATTACGTCTGATCAAAAACGTTTTGCGAGCGGAAAAACGTGTTTATCCGTAGCCCCTGTTTGATCACCTCAGCGGTGAAACGGATTTATCCGTTCTCACGTGCCGTTACGTGCCCGTGGGAAAACGTATTATTACGTTCATTTCCCTTGTAATACAAACAATTCCCACGTCAAGGGCTAAACCATATTTTTGAAATTCCCATTCCAGCTGATACCCGCTCCAAAAGAATTCCCACTTTGACTGCTTGGCTTTCCCATTTTATTTGCCATGTAGGCTTTGTCATCATAATGATTTTAACCCCACTTTAACCACAAAATGGTCGTATTTAATTGCCATGTGAAAAGGTTAACCTTTTATTACCTTCCAAAAATTCGTGTATTTAAAACAGACTGCTTGTTGCTTGGAAATCTTAGGTACTAAACATGAGCGCTCATGCTCGTAGCAATCAATAAAATTTATGCCTGGTCGTATGATTGGAAAGCCCTTCCACAGCAACGCACGTGTAGCTCGCCAACGCAACTCACAAAACGTCGAACCTAACGATTCGCCTACACTCTAAGGAACCAATTTCTTGTCGCTGGCTTATCTAAAATCTAATTAATAGGTCTAACATGCCATGTGGTAATTAAAAGCACAAATTAGTTTTTAAGCTAATTGGAATTTGCTGCTACCTAAAACTATTAAGATAAACATGCTACTGCTACCATTTTAGTTTTCTATTTGTCGTCAGTTGTACCTAGCAGACGCTTGCTAATTTACAATCCATCGTACAATTTTAAAATTTTATCCAAAATTCCAAACTAGTGTTGAGCGAGGAACACTAATTATATTCTAATCATGAAACTTATTGAACTAGTCTTTCTGCAAATTTTCTTTAAACTTACTTCTGTGCCTTTTGTGTTCACCTACAACTGGTTTTTTGCATTGACTACACCAGAAAACCTAGCAAAATTGCAAAACACACAAGAAATAAAAATAGTAACAGAATTTTTGCAACAGTCAACTAAAACCTTGGTTCATCCAATTGAAAACCTGCAGAAGGTCTTAGAACTTCTCGATCATGGAAATTCCTTAATAGTTCTAACAAATTTGCTAATGATTGACATTAGGGAAACCCATTTTCCTCTTATCATCCGAACATCCATGCCTATCATAGCATTTCGAAAAGATAGCAGAAACTATATAATTCCAGGAACGGTTACAGTTATATGGGTACCCACAATTCCCACTTTTAAATCCTGTGGAATATATTGCAATGAAACTACCCTCAACACAAGTTGCTTGTCGTCCAATTTTTTGGAAACAAGAACCCATCTAAATAGCAAATATTTACTTCCAAATTACTGTTTCAGATTAAAATTCTTGCAGTTTTCTGCTAAAACTAGACCTTGGAAGGGAGTCATACAAATTGAACTGCACGTTCCAGATATTCTACTTGACCAACCTATAAGTATAAACATGCAACTGTTTGACTACACATTTACAAATAATCCTTACGATACAGAAAAAAGCGTTATTCGTCATTTAAAACCTAGCTCAACACCTGAGATCAACGTAATTCTCCTAATCAAATCCAAAATTGAAGAGACCAACCTACCCCTTTTGTTTTGGGTTTATCAAGCCTATACCCAGCCTAGAAATGGATTTAGGCAACCTGATTCTTACAACAAAATATTTCTGCAGTTAATTTTGGCATCAAACAAAACAGTGTCAAGCATTGAGATAGTGAAACCTTGTTTGTGCAAAACTCATGTGAATATCTTAGCCCTTGACCTAAACAATACACCAATAATATTCAAAATCAAACTAATTGAGCTAGCGTATCCAAACTTACCATGGGATTTTGAAAAAGACAAGTGGTTTGCGGATTCTAGATTTGCAGACAGCTTTACATCTGATTTGAAAAAGTACACACACAAATGTGAGGCTGGTGCTATAAGATACGCCAAACTTTATAAAGCTACTCAGGTACACAACCCAAACGCTAAGTTTAGCCAGGCATTAGCAATTTTAATATTTGACATAATGGAAAACGGGAGCTACTATGTACCGGAGAAAAAAACTGACAAGTGGCAATATATGGTTTTTAACAAACATGTTTGCACCGGTGGTAAAATTAGACCAAACACTTGGACAGACTGGTATACAATTAAAACAAGGTCTCTAAGTTTAATTGGTAATCTGCGTCTGTATATTAATATAAAACTAGAGGCACAAAACTCCAGGCGCGGCATGTACGATGCTGCAATTGAAAATCCATTAATTAGCTTAACTCTTGTGACTTGTGGCTTGCGAGAAAAAACATCATTTCCATTTCAAGAGTTTCTAATCATTTACGATGTATTTATCTGGGTATGTGTTTTAGTAAGCGTATTTGTTTTAGCATGTGGATCACTGCTACCATGTTATTACGGTAAAAGTGTCACGACAAGTGGCAGCTTTAAAAAATTCGGGAAAATTACAACCATTTCAAAAATTGGATTTTCCTTGTCAAAAGTTCTAATTGAGCAAGGTGATCCATTTTCCGCGTCTGTAGTAAAACTGCACTCATTTAGGTGGGTAATTGCTTCATTTATGTTAGCCGGATTAGTCCTTAGCAACGCGTACAAAAATCAAAATGTGTACAATATGATTACGTTCAGAGAACCTATACTCTTTAAAACACTTGAGGAAATGCAAGTGAAAAACTTTTCAATATTCACAAGGCTCTCGTGGATAACAATCAGGAATAATGATATTGATGAAATCCACTTTAGTACTTTTCTCCAAGAAAAAATGGTAGAAATCCCGTTTTTAGATTGTTATACTCACATTATGTACGGCGGCATTTTTAGTACATATAGTGAAGTAGAAACCTCTTTGTATCGCGACCACAACGAAAAAGAATTTTGGCAAGTGTATGGCTTAAGAAGCGCGTCTAGAATACATCCAAATTATACCAATTTACTGTCATCTTTAGCAAAAAGCTTGCTGCCGTTAACTCGAGTTGGGATTATAAATAGCTTTGTTAAGTTCAGAAACGTACTGTTGAATGCTTATTGGGACAAGGCAATGCAATGGCATTTAATTGAACTTTTAACGTGTAACAAAACTGCATTTGTGTTACCTGAGTATCTAAGCAATTACTTTGCTATACAAGCTGCATCAAAAAATCAGCGGTATGTTTCAGTAGGATCTGAAGTTTATGCTAAAAGCGTTTTTACAGTAGATCTAGTAGGTAATGTTAACCCGATTGCTCGCCAGAGGATATAACAACTTTGCACTTCGGGGATTTTATCTTGGCTACCTAATAGTTTTAGCAGATTTGATAAGTTTACTACAGATCCTAACCCAGAACCAAAAAGTGCATCTTTAGAGGGTAACGTTACAATGTTATTTTTATTGCTGGGTTGTGGATGCTTGATGGGGTTTACTTTATTTTTATTGGAGCTTCTTTGGAGCATGAAACAACTTATGGTTACATGCTTAGCAATGTGTTGGTATTTGCTAAGAAAAGAAATGGAAGGTATGTGGAAATGGTTCAAGGATTTTATAAGACGACCAAGTAAAACTATTGTAATTAAACTTAATCCTAATTTATGATGGCATTAAATTAGTTCCTTATATTTTAAAGTACAACACTGAAATGTTATGTATAAATCTGTCAAGGTAGTAAATGTTTAAGCAGCTTAAAACGTCATATAAAATGAATAAAGCACTAAGATGTAAAATTTTACTCTAATAAATCATTTGAATTGATACCCTTTGCAATTATAAGTCATTACTCGTAAGCCAACAACAATATTATCAGTATGGTACATCGTACATCTTATTTCAGCCAAAAGTAACTTGTCAAGCCAGCTCGAATTCTGAGTTCAAAAAACAGCGAGAGCTGAGGCAATTTTTTGGAATGCTACCATATGACTTGTTTGCTCTTTCCTGGTCCGATACTTTCAAAGCATGAACACCGGTATGTGCTTGAGTACTAGCGACAGTTCTGAGATGTTGCAAAATCACAGCTACTATACTATAGTAACTATAGATCCTCTGTGTCCGTGATATTTTCGGAAATACTATGTGCAACTGTTTCATTGTTGCTGGTGGCGTATTTGATAACCTCGTGGCACCAATGGAGAACTGGAATCTCAATCTTTGGCCACAATTCTTGGCAATCAAAGCAGACACGGCTTTCCAGTCTGCGGCAATACCAGCAATATACTGAGCTATAAGTTTTCAGCATTTAAAAAAAATAGCCTTGTTATTTTACAAAATAAAGAAATGAATATTGAAGAATACAAATGTACAAGGTTTTGCATATGTCATAGTAGCAACTGCTGATAGAAATGTACATACGGCTAGGGCTAAAGTTGGTATTTTTTAGTTTCAGCATTAGTTACGAATTATTTTTCAGGACGATTGAGTCGTGATGCTTTAGATTTTTCAAAAAAATTTCAATTTTAGCTAATCTCACTAAATGTTTATGTTTATCATTCGTGTTGCAGACGTTCGATTTCAAAGGTCAGGGTGTCATATTATTCTCAATGAAATTTGCCAAAAGGTCGTCTCTCAGATTTTTGATATCATGTCTGTAAAAAACGTTATGCAAGAATCTTTGATTTTTGGGCACTTCCGGTTTAGAGCAAACATTTGTATATTCTTTGTCACCACTTCACCCAACCTGTTCATGTTGAACCAGACAATGGTAAACCATTAAAAATGCTCGCTGCGAAAGATCTGGGGTTTAGACCCCGTTTAACCTGGATTAAGTCCATCTAAAATAGGTAAAACATCTCTATAATAGATAATAATGGATTTAGGCTGGTCTAGAGCCCATTTTGCTGGTTTAAAACCCATTTATGCTGGTCTAGAGCCGATTTAGGCTGGTCTAGAGCCGATTTAGGCTGGTCTAGAGCCGATTTATGCTGGTCTAGAGCCCATTTTGCTGGTTTAAAACCCATTTATGCCGGTCTAGAGCCGATTTATGCTGGTCTAGAGCCGATTTATGCTGGTCTAGAGCCGATTTAGGCTGGTCTAGAGCCGATTTAGGCTGGTCTAGAGCCGATTTAGGCTGGTCTAGAGCCGATTTAGGCTGGTCTAGAGCAGATTTATGCTGGTCTAGAGCCGATTTATGCTGGTCTAGAGCCGATTTAGGCTGGTCTAGAGCCGATTTATGCTGGTCTAGAGCCGATTTATGCTGGTCTAGAGCCGATTTATTCTGGTCTAGAGCCGATTTAGGCTGGTCTAGAGCAGATTTATGCTGGTCTAGAGCCGATTTATGCTGGTCTAGAGCCGATTTAGGCTGGTCTAGAGCCCATTTATGCTGGTCTAGAGCCGATTTATGCTGGTCTAGAGCCGATTTAGGCTGGTCTAGAGCAGATTTATGCTGGTCTAGAGCCGATTTAGGCCGGTTTAAAAATAAAGTAGACGGACACACAGACAGACGGACAGACAGACACACTACTCGTTAATAAGCTCACCTGCTGACGCAGCGAGCTAATAATTGATACATCACGCATGTAGCGCAGACAATTAGCTATCTTATAGGCGTTTTTAGACAAAATTTAAATGCTTAGGACAATAGTTGCAGAGGTTTGACTGCCCAAAAAGTTTCGAAAAAATACCGGAGTTTTAAAACTTTTAGGTCATATCTTCTGGAAATGGGAATGTTTTGCCAAATGGTTTTTTACGCTTAATTAGGCAGACAAAACTGTAGATGGTCAACCAAAAAACGGGACCAACAGAGAAATAGTTAAAAATTATACTATATCTTTTCGCAAAATGCCCAAAAAATCGAAAAATTTCAAATTTTTAATTTTTCAAAAAATTCGTAAACTGCTCAAATTGCCAAATATCTCCAGACTGATAGGTCATAAGGTGCTCAACTTCCATGAAAAGTTTCATTGGTCAGTTTTACTTCCGGTCTGAAAAATAAAAAATAACCATTTTTGGTACACGTTAACTTTAAACCTCTGTCCAGTCTCTCTAAAACAACATATGGAGATTAAAGCTGGCATAGAGTAATCCTGAATTAGCATACTTCAAAATAGTGCAAAAGTTTAAAAAATTTGAGACAAAAAATTTTGGGGTGTATCCACACTCATGGTCTTACTCATTGAAGTGTACGTCCTATATTGGCATACCACGCAACTTATGTAATATGAACGTAAAATAAACACCTAGACATATTGTAACACGCGAGCTTCCAGTGAAAATTAGCTCGCTACATGAAGACTGTTGTACAAAGATGTTTTTGTGTTTGTCTGATTGTTGATTTCATCTTTAATGCAAGCTAGCTATGAACTGAAATAAAGCAAGTAAATAGACTATAAACCATGCACAATGAGTAAAACTGAGGGTTCATAATTCAGATAAGAAGGCTAAAAGGCAGGCAGATGAACTAGAAACCAAACAAGAAGAATCCATACCTAAGTGAAAGATGAACGTAGATATCTGGAACCTGCCATAGCTTTTTATAATTTCCTAATTTGCATTTGGGGATTATGTGTATGTGAGAGCAAGATGGATTGTGCTATTAACCAGTTAAGATCATTTCATGTTTAGCTGTAAACATTTATAGTTAGATTACTACCTATTGTACTTGCTGTTTACCAGGAAATGTTGGTTTTTAATCCAATAATCAAGTACAAACTATTTTGCAGTAACTCATTCATCGTTAACTACCTAGCATTCGGTTGAATTTTCTGTAAAGTGAAAAGATGTGAAATATGATGAAAGAAACATTGCAAGTTATACACACAGTTTATTCTAAAATTTATATGTTCTAAAGGTTTGTTTAATATGAGTACACTCAGAGTAGGTTTTCTCTGTTAGATAGAAAATTAAAAATTGAAGTATCTACTGACGTCAAATGCCAGAAATGCTTTCCATATTGTGTTGATGTCAGAGGTTTTTACCCAAGTTAAAATTTTGTACATTTTACTGGACCAATTAAATTCAATAGGAGAATATCATTTCCTGGAAATGACAGAAAATACCATAAGGTTTTATTTCTTGTAGTGGTGTCATTATTAATGGTAATAGTGAAAGCAATTAAAATAAAGTTACTAAATAGTAACTAAATGCAAACGGTCTGGTTTAGAGCCTGCTTTTGCTGTTTTAGTTATGTTAGAAGAATTACGTCTACAGCGCGGTTAAAAATGTTTTCGTAAACGTTTTGCGTGCTATCCTCATCAAACTGTGCTACTCCATAGTAAAATGTAATGGGTCGCAATGCTTTCAACAATTTTCTCGCTATTTTCAAACTAAAGCACGGACGTCTTATAAATCTGAAGAGTTTCTAGTATTTTACTATTCTTCTAGGCCACCAAACGTAAAGCATCTGCTTGCTAAAAGTGTAGCATTTGCAGATACGTGGAATTGTTTCTGACAGCACCATGTATGTCGCACAGGTAACCAGACAACATGTACAATACAACGGAAACGGCATGACCTTCCAGCCCGAAACAAGTACCCACGCGCCCAATACTCCAAGCACAAACCCAAGTCCAATAGACATTCCCGCAAGTATCCGTATGCTTTCAGCACCAAATTGACACAAGCACTGAAACTTTGTGTAATATTTTATACCAAATAAATTTGGAGGTTTAGTAGAAATAATTTTGATACAACTTAATACAACGTTGAATACTGAGACAGCGGGTAGTAGGATCACCAATATCGATCTGACGGCTTCAATAACTACCCATTGAATAAGCAACAAACGCGTTGCCGTGCTTATTAGACTTGTCAGTCTGGATAGCTGACTGCTTTTGGTATAAAAGAATTCTTCAAAAATATGATACATTGGATCTACATTGGCAAAAACAGCAATTGTTGGCACGGTGATTGCAAACAGAAAGGGTATAATAACGAGCCCAATCATCATAAATCCTAGTACATCCGTCTGCGGGCTGCGATTCAAAATTTTCTTGATTTCTGCAAGAGATTTATTTCAAATTTTAGCCAAAACTTACAATTTATATTTACTAGCGGTACTTGCCTGAACATATTATTGGAAATGCTGAGATAGAGACTGAGAAGCCTATTTGCTTTTTCTCGTTTCTGAGAAAACGGTCGAATGTCCATAGACGTGTCACACAGCTTTCAAAAAACTCACTTCCGCGCGTCTTCATGATAGTATTTAGACTTACACACAAAACCAACAGCAATAAATCTTCAATGTAGAGATAAACCAGGTAATTAGGTATTGTGCTGGTTTCAGACAGATAGTTTTGCATCAAAATGTAGGCACAAAAGCAACCCTGTAAAGCTATCATAAGACTTGACACGTAGAACATTGTCAGTTTTCGTACACGGTGCTAAATGTTGTAGCTTTCTGTGGCGATGTCAATCTTTATTACATGACGGTAAAGATATTTAGTGAAAAGAGTTTCGTGAAGCTCAAATGCTTTCCACATTAGAGGGGTTGCCATTTTTAAGCAACCGCGACGTACTTATATTATGATTTTGAGATATTGAAAACTCGTATAAACGTGATCAGGTAAAACTGTTTAGAGAAAATATGTAAAAAGACCAAGGCTGAGAAATTATTTTGGTTACTTGGATTGGATGATTTTTGCTTCTACAAATCTATATTAACGTATTTGCGTAATTATTTGGTTAGTCAAAGGGCTTTTTCAAAACAACGTTTAACACCAAACTTTCAAAATAGAGAAGTTTACTTGGAGTGGAGTATTTGAAGTGTTTTCATAAGCGTTCGCCAATGAATTAGCTGTTTTTATTGGGCTGTGTTTCCTAAATAACTGACAACTGTTTCTTCAGAATCATTACTGTCAAATATTTTCATGTACTAGAACAAGTAGTGGTTTTCTGAAAAACAACTGTGCTCTGAAATAGATTTCCATTAGCTAAACTCAGAACAACCTCTGGGATTGAAAAAATAATTAAAGTTTTGTTTAATGTAATTTTTATCATGGTTTGTTTTTTAAATTGGTTGGCCTGAAAACAATTTCTAAGACAGTTGACGTATTAATATTGAATTTTAAAAAGAATGTGTGAAACCTAATGTTACATTAGTGACGTACTAAACATAGTTTGGAATAATGGACTTTCTAATGTAAAATGCATACAAGTAGCTTCCGTGTGTATATATTGGATTTGTATGGTGTTAACCCTATTTGTAAAAACAATAGGCCGAGCTTTTAATGTGTGGGCAGAAAAACTAGACATATATGTAATTTATTCAGGTTATTGTTTTTAAATTGAAGCACGTGGAAATAAATATTTATTTTATCTCCCCTTAGCCAAGATGGATCAACTTTATTCCATTCGATCAAGTATGAAAACAAGTTTTTAGCTACATAGTAGTTGAGATGGAAACAACTTCAAACTATCAACCTGAGCATTTAGTATTCAGCTCAGTCTCATCTGAAAATCTGAATATAAATGTGTTGATGAATTTATCAAGCAAAACTTTTGACACGACGCCTGTTCACACTTAAGTTAAATACTTGTCTCGTACTAAACTCAGAATTGTCCAATTGTATACCCAAGAGTCTTATTTGAATTAATTATGAAAATCTTTGCAGTAAGAGATGGAATTTGCGTATGCAAAATGTTATCCAATTACATTTTTAACAGTCAGGTACAATCAGTATTTGAACGTGGGCTTTAATATAGGAAAGTGTTGATCCAAATCTGACATCCTAAGCAGCACGTGTTGGCTTATTTATTTACTCGTTTTAAATTGCTCTTTTTAAACTTCTATCAACATCAAAAATCAAAAGTGGGCGTGATGGGATGCCACTACCTTGAAAAAAGGATGTTTACTATGGAGCCTTATGAGAGCTAAAATTACAAACTCGTTCATATCTCGACAACGTTAAGAAATAATGACATACTCTATCTCCCAAAAATTGTAGAGCTTTACAAGTTCTATTGGAATCACCAATAAACTGAGAGGTCAAAACTTTTGCCCTTAGGTTGCATAGTCCTTTTGTGACAACTCACAACAACATGATTTATGTTTTCATGAGGTTTCAGACCCGGCTTCTATTAGAAGTCCGGCTTATATTCAAATTTGGAGCCAAATTACCCGGCTTCTATCACAAGTATGTGTGTTTTTTTTGTAGATGGCAAGAATCGTTTGGTTTTCAAGCTTATGTCATGAATGCATGCATTAAATTATTTTCACTTTACTATGCATGTTTGTGGTCACTTTTGACGGAATTATCATATAATCACTAGTCAACAAGCACAAATTTGTAAAAGCCAACATATCAGTCAGTTTCTTTGCCAGAATGCAGACGTGTGTGGCAAACATTATGTTCATGTGTAATCGTGCATATTACCTTGAGTGATAGATACAGCTCATTTATGCAATGTCATGCTACTTTCTTAAACGGTTAAGCGTTTACGGAATTTTGGCGAAAGCTTTAGTTGGTAAAACAGGAAACCATGCATTAAAATGAATATATACTATTAATTTCCGTGATGATTTTAAAACCATCATTTAAAAACGAAGCGTACGACGACAACAAAAAGGAGTAAACAACTTTTAACTTAACTTAAACTTTTACACCGTTAGTATCCGCAAGCATTTTTATTAAACTTCAACGTCATATTCCTATATGTTTCAAAATACTATAGAAATGCGTTACTGAAATACTGGTTTTTTAAAATTGACGGAAATATGTATCGGAATACTCAAAAAATCTCTTTTTTTGTCGGTCTCTGTGCTCCAGAAAGTAGAGTAGTAGAAATAACGTCATAATCAACGAAATTTCAAAGCAAAAGTTTTTCATGAAATTTTGAGATTTTGCGTGTTACAAAAATGTAAGTAGCTTTTTCGTCCACCTAAGATGCTTGCGCACATGAAAGTATGGTATCAAGTTGTTGCTAGTGAAGATACAAAATTAGGTGTTTCCGCAGTTTTTCAAAATTCTGCTTCTAAAAAAATTGTGACGCATTCTTTAACGCTGGTACCATTTTTGCTTGCAAATGATTTTTTTGTTTTGTGTTGCTTAGCTACCTTAAAACTGCTTGAAGTTGACATGTGGCTACGATATTCCGTAGAATAGACGTTTGGCTTTCTAATGTGCATTTCATTTTGTTATTCAGATTCGTATTGAAGAAGTATTTTGGAGTCAAGCGTCCCTATATTTAAAAAAAAGTTATGTTTTTGTACATTTTTCGCCATAACTTTTTCAAATTGCAATATTTTTGCATGCAGTTTTTTGTGTTGGATAGAGAAGACAAATATTAAGATGGACATGCACCAAATAACGCCATGAAACAAAGCAACATACAAAAAACATTTCAAAAGATTTTGGAAAACATGCAAAAAATTTGAAAAATTGAATTTTTGAAAAAAGGCGAAAACTAGTCACAGCGTATGGCTTCATCAAAATAAAGGGTCCTACAATACCTAACTATCGCAAAAATTATTATTGACCTGTTTTACTTCTAATCCGAGATATTCAAAAAATTCATTTTTCGGACGCTGAAAATTTACACCCTTGCCTACCCGCTTCAGAACGACATATGGACCTGAAACTTGGTAAACCGTATTGTGGACACTTTTACACTATAATACCATAAAAGTTTTGAAAATTCAAGCAAAAAATTTTTTAGGTGTCAACGGGACCGTGGTGATGCTCATTGCAAACAATGTAAGGCAGCAACAACCAGCAAATGTAACCAGTAAGACGAAATGCATCAATATACCAACAAAGTCCAGATTAAAGTCTCGGCGTATTAGCTTTCGCAACTCTGAGAGTTCAGAAAAACAAGGGTTTCACAATTTCAAATTTAATTTGGCAATGCATTCATATTTTTTAAAATTCCCTTACCTTCCATAAAAAGCTTGTAACTAGGCATGCTATTTGCATATCCACAATGTCGATACTCGTTTTGCAGTTTCCTGTTGTATGCTAGCAGCATGTTGTAGCATTCGGTAAACATTGAATATCCAAACTTCATCCCTACGTAATTAAGGCTGCTAGTAAGTCCAAATAATAACAAAAGTATTATTTGCAGGAGAAGAAGATGCAGAGGCAGGAGGTCAGGACGGAAGATAAATCCAAGTACAAGGTGTAGTATGGAGAGAAACAAAACGAAAGCGTTTACTTGAGAAATGTAAAAAGGAAGCAATTTACAAAGTCGCCTTTCAGTTCTGAATTGCTCCCGTTTTACGTCAACGGATACACATTGGGGGTACAAAATCTGGTCATAAATTGTGTAATAAAGTTGCTAAGCTTTCCAAAATAATGCAGTGGCCATTTTACGATTTTTTAGTTAGAATAATTTCCAAGTGGCTTAGTTTTTATATGAAATTTCTAGAGCTAGTTGCTATGGAGCAGCCCTTATACACACAAGCTGTGGTATACTGCGACGAATATCATATTTTACAGTAAAAAGTTATTTTTAGATAAATCCTACGCAATTTTCTCTTAATTTAAGACTTAAAAATTGAGCTAATAAATTTTTAAGTTGTTTGTCATATTTAAACTCTAGTTGTTGGACGGCATCCACTAAAGACGTCACGTATTATGGTCAGTCGGTGGTTTGTCAGTGAGAGTGACGATTAGTGAAACGGGTGGGTGGATGGCTAATGGAAAAAGTGACGTCACTGCCACCTCCGTACCACCAAAGTTTAAAATACCAAAGTATTGAATTTCTCTAAAGAAAAACAGTTATCCTGTCTGTAGTTGTGGAGTTTCTCAAAATATGCAACGTAAAATTTTCTTATGTGCTTTTATTTATATGCTCCAGTAATTAGACTTTCAATACAAAAGCTTATACCTGTTTGGTTTGGCTTTCTGTATCTAGCTTTTGGCGAATTCTAAATTTAAGCATTCAAAAGTAAAAATACTAGATTTGAAACCTGTAATAAAGGCTAACAATTTGCTTATGTTAATTTTTGTATTATACTCTACAATACTGTTAAAAACCTTCAAACGACGCACTTGAGTTTTCCAGAAATAACACTGACTTTTATCCACACAGAGTTCAAGGAATTTAGGAATAGGTAACACAATTTGCAGTGAGATACTTTACCGTTTCAAACAAGTCATCAGAATCAAACTTAAAAATTTGAGATTTCAATTATGGTGTTAGGTGACCTCACGCAGCCTCAGCTGACATGACAAGTGGGGTCAGTGGTAAATTCAAAAAGTGACAGCATACTGACAGGGGTCAGTCAGTGGTCCGAAAAATCGCGATTTTTAGTGACGTTATTAGTGGACGACGCCTTAGTGTTTTTTAAAACCTGTCTTGCTTAATCTATTCAATATATTTTGGTAGCCTCATGTTAAAAATAATCTTTCATAAATGCTTAAAATTAAGCCGTTATTGATTCTATAAATAGTCGGAACCTTTCTTCAAGCATAAAAACCTTTCAAATTTTTATAATTAATTTTGAACCTTAATTCAAGTCGAGCATCTTCGTTTTGCAATGACAAGCTTGGAGGAAAAAAGTTTTAAGCTTTGCCTATAAGATTCATAGGAAGAATGAGGGACTCTACTAGAGCGACTGATTTACATTTTGTTGATATTATTCACGCTGCTTAAAAATCTATTAGAACATGCTTAAAATTTTACGATGGAGTTAAAACATATTCAGTTATAGAAGATTACTACGTCATTGCAAGCATACAAGATTGGCATTAAAAACACAACGTATAATAAGCAATCGCGATAACGCCAAAATACATATTTGTACACATTAGCTGATAATTTACTATTACGGTTAAAATGACATACGCGCACAAATAGATTCAAATACGGATAACCCAGCATATAGCTTGTCAGTTGATGCTTAGGCAATTAGAGTTGTAAACGAAAAAGCTACTAACAACTGGAACAATTAGGGAGGGTTAAATGCAAAAAAATCAACATGCTACTAGCCTAATCTATAAAATATATGAAAATATTTTCCTAAAGTTCAGGGTGTTTTCTAAAGATATGTTTAGTCTAGTGCACAGTCTAGTTGTCTTGCTGCTGATATTTCTCCGATCAATCTTGCTTTTTACCAGAGTTAGCATTACTTCCTATGTATTTTTATTCGCCTCCTCCTCCTCCTCAAACCTAAGTGTTCGCCGTCTCTCAATCTCCCGATTTCATCACCACTTTTTATGTGTCACAGTTTTTGTATAAATAATACGACATTTGACATATTGAACGAATTTATTTTAGAAGGTTCCACAAATTGAGCGAAAATGTAATACAAACCATTTTGAATTGACACAAAATGCCCTAAAACGTATTGTTGCTATCTAACAAAACATTTGCTCTCATGTTTTAATTTCCAGCTTCCTTATACTCAAAACTATCGGATGTTTACATTGACACAGGAAATGTAAGTATCCGCCCATTAAAAAACAGATCCCATTGTGCAAGATCCCTTTGTCGATTTTATTTGCAGGAACAATATGTTTTTTCTCTTTGCAAAGAAAGTATGTAATTTGAAACACTTTACATTACCCGTAAATATATTCGAAGCTTTACACAAAATGCACACTATGTTGTAAGCTCACGTTCGAATACGAATATTGTGAACATTCACAAAGGCAGTGGAATATAAACTTTTTATGCTTTGTCAAGAGCATAAGAACACAGATTAATATTTATTCAGCTTTTGTTTTATCAAACATATTTTTGCAAATACAGGTTTCTCCAAAGATGCAAACCAATACTAATTTCCAGATACCAAACTTCGCCTTCTCCGACGTAATTATTGGTGGATTTTGTGTTCCATTTCAGTAAGCTTTTAAATACGAAGATGAAGGCCAAAAGCGTTGTTTACAATTAAACTTGAAATGGAGTTGAGAGCATTCTACATTTCTTTTTAGATTTCAAGCTGCCTAACTTCAACTTTGGAATCTTCCTCCTTTAATGTGTGGATTGCGTCTTTTTGTGAAAGTAAGAAATTTTAATTTGTGAGCTGTAGTATATTTTAAACAATGTTAAGAGAGTGTTGTTTCCGTAATACAAATCCGGGTGCGAGCTTTGGGTTTGAAGTTTCTTTTATTTCGGTGCAATTTTGTACAATTATCAAATTGTTTCATTTTTGAAATCTTAAGTTTTAAAGACTGAATACCTAGCCAATAGCAACCCAATTTATTGATTTTAGGCACTCACAGTAAACGTAAATACTTTATCCGTATAAGGCTTTACAAACCGCTAAACGGGAACTTACCATACCCGTATCGTCAATCTGGTGTCTCAGTATTATTCTGGTTCTTCAACAAGTGTTTGACTACAAGTAGGAAAAATCAGTATGTTTGTTGAACATACTTTACTCCATGTACATGGAAGATTTACATTTCTGTATTTGTGCAAAGCAAGAAAAAATGTATTCATGGATTTAAAAAAAAGCTCTTATGGTTTTCAAAACGTCTTATAAATATTTTGTAGTGTCGTACAAGTGGATGACGGCGGATCAAAGTGTCGTACAATAATGTCCATGCATATTTATTGCAAAAAATAATTTTATGAAATTTTGAAATTTTTCTCGATATTTGGAGGGTTTCAGCCGCATCCATTTTTTGGAACCATTAATAAATCCAGCAATTTGTATTGTCTGTACAGAGTAAGGTATTGATGAGCTATTGCTGCAAATTTCGTGTAAAAAATCGATTAGCTTGACGAAATTTGGCCAAAAGTTCAAACCGGAAGTGTCATAAACAATTTATCAACTTACAAAATTTGCAATATATTTTTTTCGTGACAACATTTTAAAAATCTGAGAATATACAAAAGAGCTAATTGTATTATATAAAACAAATTCATATATGTAAGTTTGAATCTATGGGTTCATATGCAACGTGAACGCAACAAAAACTTCGCATTCAGAATTACTTTGAAGAAGCAGTAGTCATTTGTCCTTATCATGACATTACTAAAAGCACAGGCTAGTGCAAACGTGCTTTCTATCAGCGTCTCGCAATTTTGTGTGTTGTTCGAAACGTTTTATAACAGCTATGTTTTAATCGGCTATCGAAATACTATCCCGAAAAACATCATTTTTGCAAACTATCTCGCAAACTACCCAGTCGATTGAAACAAAACGTTCTGAAGGCATCTCAGGATATCAGCACGTTTTCGCTTATATTTGTACACACATTTATTAATCATGTGAACAAAACACGTGTACAACGAACGACGTCCCCACTTTTCTCGCTCATGTGGCAACTATTTATTAATGTTTTTCACGGTGCTTTACCATGCACTAAACTCTATAGCCACCAAGCATTTGGGGCTCCAAAAAGGCAATAGTTTGACACGAACAGCATGTAGAAATGATTTGCGAAAGCAAAAACTATGAATTATAAATAAATAATGTTGTAAAATTTTTGGATATTGTATTCAGCAAAAAAGTAAATTACCAAAGATAAAAAAATACATTTTACAATAGTTAAACCGAAAAACTTCATTTGTATCGGATGCCCAATCGCAAAGGTGGGCTGTGTACTTAAAACCCGGCTTAAAGTGTATCACCCACTGAGTGGGTAATCGGCATTCGTCATCACTACATTTGTATACCCATACGTTTCCCATATTTTTCAGCAAATTTTGTGTTGACGCAATATAATTATATTCCCATTTTTTTCTGGATCTTATAGTAAACAAAATGGAAAGCTACTATTTTTCTAAGAGTAAAGTGAATTAATATAAAACGCTGGGTTATCTCACAGAGTTATGTACAAGGCAGGCATTTTCAATCTTTTGGTGTAAAGCTAAATAAATTTAAGTATGTGTGTTTATCCAAGTCAGAGCTTTTACTGTTTGCCCCAAAGTTTGTTTGTGTAAATGAAAGTAATACTAAATTCGATACGACAAGATGATCTGATAAGCTCAATATGCAATTATTCACTTCAGAGAAAATGCTAATAAGGTTTACAATTATTTGGTTTGTTTTGCTCAGGTACGAAGAACGAGCAGTTTCTGTCTAATGCTAACATTTCATGCTTCACTTCTATTTCTGAACCGGAACAAAGGCAACGCAAGGGTCTACATGTGTGCTTATCGTAGTCACACCTTCGACTAATGAGCTTCCACAAGTTGCTCACTGTACTTCGTGTAGGGCACAATCTGAATAAAAGTCTTGAAGTATGTGTGCTTCACAATTATGCATTGTGCTTTAGGTATAACTACCAGATAACAAGAGGACAAACACAGAAAAAATATTGAACGCCCAAACAAGTGGAAAGTTGCAAAACAGCATTTAACACGACATCTCTCGAACACCAAACAATGTAACTACAAAATAAAAAACTACATGTAAACAAGTTTGGTGCAATGAAGGAAGATGGTGCTTAGAACTTAATTTGTCTAACGTTAGAAAACTTAGCTGGTGCAACTTTAGGAAACTGTCTTACGATTATTTCTAAGTTCATAGGTACGACAAAGCTTCGGAATACGTTGAAGTAGCATAAATTTGACTTTTAAAACTGCAACTGCATATTACTGGAGTTGAATGCCTTTCTGCACAGAAATACATAAATAAATTTAAATCATTGAAATCCGAATGCTTGGCAAAATATAAGAAATAAACTGTCG
Organism: Entomobrya proxima; assembly: GCA_029691765.1. Lineage (NCBI taxonomy): Eukaryota > Metazoa > Arthropoda > Collembola > Entomobryomorpha > Entomobryidae > Entomobrya > Entomobrya proxima. The sequence goes on from CM056170.1 coordinate 38,850,744, forward strand.
AACAAATTGTTTATGTTTTGTGTTTATGAAGGTATATTGATATAATAAAGTAATACGTAATATGGTATGCTTTCAAAAACGCTTATTTCTGTATGAGTTGACACTTGGTACCACAGTATTATATTTTACAGGCACTATTCAAAGTTAGTGATAACCATTCAAAGACGTTCAGTGCAGTATGCTTTCTCCAGGGCTCAAGGAAATAATTGTTGTGTAGAGTGAAAGCGAATGCTCGTATTCTCGCAAAACCAGCATCCCTCTAGAAACATAACCTTGTTCAGCATAAGCGCTTAGTACCCAGCATTGTTTAGGAAGAGAAATGCTGATAAAATCCAGCAAACGACTTTCTCTTTTCGTTTCCCCTAAAATTCACATTCCAGCTTAAGCTACCAGTTCAGTGGCTGGTTGTATGCCGACCGGTGAACACGTATGATGTTTGCAGGACTTCTTTTACTTGTTCTGTTGCAAAAGATTCTAGAAGCTCACCATGCCGATAGAAATCGGTTTGGGGAAACTTGACACTACATAAAGTATCGTCAGGATTTTGCAATGAAATAACACGCATGCTTGTGTACATTCATTAAACTGGAAAGAGAACTTTTACATTTTGTAACAGAGTGGTTATGCCTTCGATGATCTCTGGTTATCAGAATTCTAAAGCTGATCATCTCAAAAGTCGACTTAGCACGCAACAGTGTAGGAGTTTTTGCATAAACTTGCAAAAACATTATGCTTTTTCAATAATTTTTTTGTCAAAATGAATAAATTTTTTAAACAATTACCATTGTATAGCTCCATAATAAGCTGTTTTCTGTGATATGCCCACTGTGTATTGGTAACTCCCTGTTTTATTGCCAGCAGCACAGTAACTTGGCAGTGCTAGATGTTGCATAAAACCCATGTTCCATGTTCTGCTGCTTAATAAAAAGTCTTGGAAAATCTCTACGCCATTATTTCATGTTCATTTTATTTCATCTGCTTAATGTTTTCATATGAATTCTGCAAATCTTGGGGCATTGCAAGAAAAGCTTAAGCTTTGGTAGTTGAAGCATAAAAATCTGTTTCCCTAGTTACGTGCATATAGTATGTCGTTTGCATTGAAGCTATAAAACAAAGCGTGAAACATGTCACATAAATATTGTTATTCAAGATTGCATGAGAAAGTAATAAATCAACTTATTATGCTCGCCCCAGTGGAAAATACACCAATCTTTCTTAGTGTCACAAAATTTTGGCATGTATTCAATTTTTACAAAATGTACATTATTCCTGAAAGCTCAGAAACAAGTCGGTCAAGCTTTTTGTTATTGTCCACAGAGCCGCGTTGAAACTATTGTTTACTGTCTTGTAACTGTTTACTTCATAGTGCTGTTTTAATGCAATATGTGGGTTCTGTACTACGCCCAGGTTCAACTACATTGACATTGAATATTTATCAGCCACACTCCAGTTCAATAATCCTTGCTTTAGTTGACTTGATTTGTTATGTCCGTGGGCCATGTATTGTAATGTGATGGAGATATTGTTTTTCTTGCTTGACAGTCCAAACAGTCCAAAGTTTATTACTCAACTGAATCTTTTTGAAATACATTCCAACTTCTTTGTGACCTACATTGTGAACAACGTCTAGAGAGAAACTTATTGTTGCTTGAAATGCATCTATGCTAGCAAAATCTTTTTACCTAAAAGGTAGCAGAAAAATGTTATGAATCTAATAAGGTTTATGGCTTAACCGTAAACTGAATTTAAGCTTTTCTTGTTTGGAGTGATATAATATAGATATGGCAGCTTGAATACTGTATATAGAAAAGAAGTTGGGTTGGTATTTTTGGTCCATTATTCTTATGGTCTAAAAAACTTTCCATGTCAACCATACAAGCAGACCGACAAAATGGACATTGTTCACAATACAGTTTACAGTAGTTCACTCTCGTATTACAAATAATAATCATGTCTTTATTAATCTCATTTTTCTTTGTCAAATAACAATCAATGAAACCTCGCTGCGCGAGATATTACTTCATTGGCCGGTCTAAACAAATTATATGTATAAAAGCCCGGCTTATTTTTACACATTTAAAACAACATACATATTACGCTTTAAAAATATTTAGAAACCTAACGACACCGACTCAAGTATGTGGGCTTTTAAACTATTTTTGAAACCGTTAGATGTTGTAGCAGTTTTTACATGTTCAGGAAGACTGTTCCATGCACTCATACTCCTATACTGGAAGGATAATCTACCACTCTCAGTTTTTGGATAAACAGCACAATCAAAATCACTTTCTCTGCGCACCGACTTTGATTTAGTAAAATAGTTGTTGAAAAATGACTTTCCTTGAATCGAAACCATTTTATACATTGCACATAAACTTTTATACATACATAACTTACTTGGCAATAGCCATTCTAATTCGTCACAAATTAACTCAGACACACAGTGAAACTTTCGTAGCCGTAGAATTAGTCTAGCAAGAGTACGTACAACGCTAACAATCACCTTCAAATGACAGTCCTTCGCTACGCCGTAAACAACGATCATATAGCTTAGGATAGAATAGACGAAACTTTCACACAATTGTTTCAATTGAGTTTTTTCTAGATAATCGCGAATAGAATACAGTGCTCGAATTCTGATATAACAAATTTTTGAAACATGGTCAATGTGATGCTTCCAGCTCTGGCTCCTATCTAAAATTAACCCTAGACACTTCAACGTTTCCGAATTTCCTACAGTGAATTCGTCAATGGCAAACGTGAACTTGTCTAAACTAGACACTTTTCTTGCCGTACTTATAGTTAACATTTTGGTTTTATCACTATTGATAACAAGAGCATTTGTCTTAAAATATTCCACCACATTTCGCATGTCATCATTTATCATGTTCTTAGTTGTCTCAAAATCCCCATACCTACCACAAAATACAAAGCTTGAATCATCAACAAACATAATTGTAATACCATTTCTTACAACGTCAGGTAAATCATTTAGATACAGTGCAAACAATATTGGGCTCAAAACACCACCCGCTGGAACACCAATTAAAACAATCCTAGTTTTTGAAGTTTTATCTTTTACTGCTACAAACTGGTATCTATTACCTAAGTAATCCCGTAACCAAAAATCAGAAATACGATACTTAAATTTTAGTTTAACTACCATTTTTTCTTTATGAATACTGTCGTAAGCCTTCTGCAAATCAATTGTCACTATCACAGTAAAGAAACCCTTGTCAATTAATTGTTTGGCTATGTCTGTAATTGCTATCATTGCGAGTTCAGTGGAATGGTTTTTTCGACAGCCAAACTGACTGTTCGAAAGAAAGTTGTTTGAAGCATTTTCAACCTTTGGAATAGGTACAATACGGGCCGTTTTTAAGTTATTTGGAACTTTTCCTGATGAAAACAAGCAATTAAAAAAGTCTAACAACATATTCTGCATATCTGGAAACCCTATCAATTTGTCAAGAAACTGCTTCGACAACCCTGTCGTGTCTTCTTGAGTGCTCATTTTCCTTGTTAATCTCTTCCACGCTTTATATAGTTCCGAATGTGTTACCGATTTGACATAAAACAAGTCTGATTCAGGGGCAGGAATAGTCGCTGTCTTTGTCATGTCGAGGGTATTAGTACACTCAACTCCTTTTGGAAAACCCATTTTACAAAAATATTCATTAATCTCATCTAAGCTAATATTATCTGGCATAGACGCATTCTTCTTAAACTTTAATCTGACTGATTTTTGCAAAAATTCCCAAAATCCCTGTCTCTTTATTTCTGCCTGTGATGCCTGCTTGGCATCAATTTTTAGGTTAAACCTCACCAATTTATCGTACTTTTGTATACACTGGTGAGGCCAATCATATCCTGTCTTTTTCCACATCCTATAGTGATAATCACGAACTGCAATTAACCGTTTTGTTTTAATACTTGCATCAATACTAAACGATTTAGTCCTAACCTTTTTCTCAATCTCAGGCACTTCATTAAGGTATAACTGTTTTAGAAAGCCTACCAAGTCAACGGAAAATTCCTCAGCATTTTTACCTGCTAATTTTTCCCTTTGCTCTCCTAATAAAGCAGCTATTTTACCCCAATCCGCATTCTTATAGCTTTTTACAAGCTTAACGAAAACTGTTGAATTCTTCCTACTTGCTTCAAAACAAAGCATTTGCATTGCATGATCAGACAGAGATTTCTCAATTACTTTACAAGACACTTTTTAATTAGTAGTTGTGTTTACAAACACTAAATCCAGAAGATTTTTACCTCTTGTTGGAGTTTGGACTAATTGTCTTAATCCATTACATTCCAACTTTTGTATTAACATTTTTGAGTGAACACTCCCACTTAGTAAATTAATATTGAAATCACCAACAACAACTATGTCTTTTCCCGTTCTGTTAAAAAACTGTAGGGTCGATTCTAAATTTTTCATATCTTTTAAAAAGTATTTTGTACGGTACACACATAATATATACACTGCTTTGTTCTAACCATCACCGTTGGGCGATTAGTTGGTGAAAACCTAGGTAATTATTGTAGAAATTCATAAAAGCAAATAATGGAAGGATAAACTCCTTTCATACACAAGATGTAAACTGAAGCTGTGCAGTTTTTCTTATACCAGGTGCATAAAATGTCTCTGTTCACAAAATATTTTACCAAAATTGAGAGCATATGATATCAGAGGCAATTTAGGTTATGTAAAATAAAACGTCTTACATAGACAGGATTATTTTTATTCATTTATGTCAAGGAAGCTTTCCATTTCGAAACATAAGTAGTTTATTGCATTTGTTCTGGAAATAGGATGTCAGAATTTGATGAGGCGTCTACTATGGGAATATTGTTTACGATTTTCATTCTACTAATAAAACTCCACGAAACATACAGAACGACAAGCTGCAAGTACATTTTATGATTATTTTCTTGGTAGGTTGGTTTTCAGAAACGGTTTTTGTTCATAACACGAAGACTCATAAGTCTGAAATCTCGGGAAATATTTTTCTACTTATTCCAGTACGCCCCAATAGAACTAAAAGACACTTTCAGATACTTTTGTAAGAAACCTGTCAGCCGGAATTACGTGCAGGTTATACGATTTTAGCAGTTGTGTCTGAGCTGTGTTCACAGGATGCAATATGTAATTGAGTAGCATTTCCGAAAATTGAGCTTTGTGCCCATTTTCCACAAATGTAAAAACAACAGCAACATTGTTAGTAATCCGTAGAATTGTTTTTTACGCTTGTGTGTATTTTTCAATATAATTTAGCCTTTCACTGGTAATCTGCCATTTTACTAAAGTGATATTAAAACGAATTTGTTTAAAATATTTTTCCGATTATTTACCTGACAATTTTACGTAACACCAGCGTTGCATAATATGTAACGACATAAAAACGCAAATGTTATGTTTCTGTGTATTTAATAAGCCGGACTGAGATTTTTCGTCAAAATATATAATTGTTATAGCTTAAGGTGCTTCTGGAATTTTCCGTAGAAATGTTTTTCACATCTTATGTAAACCTGCTTAAAACAAAATAGATAAAGATAGCATCTTACAAAAACCAGTGTTACATTGGCAGGCGGGCTCAACAATAGAAGTTTCTGGAAATTTCTCGTACTTTCTAAGGTTGCCAAATGCTTAGAATCTGCCCATTGGGATCTCTTGGCGCATTGCACATTATATGTTGTAAGTTCTGTCCCGTTTCCATTAATTCTTATTATGATTACCGTAAATTCCCAATTTATAGTCCCGGCTAAATTCTTAAATTTACCCCTCCCAGGTAAGGCTATTATTAGAGAGAGGCCATAAATAGAGAGAGGCCAAAATTTCAAAATGCCTTCAAATTAAACAACTTTTTTCTCAAACATTTGGCGAGAAACACGTCAAGTGAGACTATTTGAGTGCTTCCATATTTACGTTTTTCTCTCTTGAGCTGCTTTTTTCTAAGCAAAGTTAGCAAAATATTTTAACAATATAGCATTTTCAACAACTTTAGCTATCTTAAGTATGTTCGGGTGACTTTGTTCTACCATTTAAAACCTTAATTTTTCAAAAAATCTTTAATTAAAGTTAATTGCTATGTTAATTGTTACCCTAATTATCTCGCTTCCCCCCAGAGTGCCCAAGGATTTTTCATCGCAAATCAAATCTCCTAAAGAAACTCTATCATACCTGCATTAAAAATCGTTGGGCACTCTGGGGGGAAACAAGATAATTAGGGTAACAATTAACATAGCAATTAACTTTAATTAAACATTTTTTGAAAATTTTAAGTTTTAAATAGTAAAACTAGGTTACCAAAACATATCCAAGATAGCCAAAGTTGTTATAAATCCTTAATTGTGAAAATATTTGGCTAATTGTCGTAACATAATTAAATTAAAAATGCTCATAACTTGGCAACGACTTAACCGATATTGAAAATTCTTTCTATTTTTAAGTCAGCAAGTAATTTACTTTCACCCGAATATAATCATTTGGTTTAGTTGTAAAATTGCAAATATGGCCTGTCCCGCTTGACGTGGCTTTCGCCATTTGTAAAATCAAAAAGTTGTAAGCTCGCATCCTTAAAATTGAGTAAAAAATACAAATTATATCCTAAAATTACTTACGTAGTGTTTGCTACCCATAATTTGTTTGCTCTTTATTACGGTATTACGTTATAATATATTGCTATTAACTAATTCTGACAACTTTTGATATATAATTCTTATTTTTGAACCCCTTTGTGTCAAGATTGATTCTTTTATAGTCGTATTGAAAGAATAAAACAGCGAATTATTTTTTGAGGGGGGCTATAATTTGGGAGAGGCTTAATTTTCAATTTTTTTCCTGCCAGAGAGGACCATAATTAGAGAGAGGGCTATAAATTGAGAATTTACGGTATTTCAAAAACTACTAGAGTTATACAAGTAAAGTTGTTTCACCGGATAGAAACTGAAACGAAGATTATTAGAAGTAGAATTATTTATTTATTTCATTTCATTTTTCATTTCAACTTCCCAAAAACGTTTTGGTTGAAGGAAAAAATCCTTTAAAACAAATGTGTATTTAAATTAAATTGTAATGGCTCATATGCAGCGACTTGTTTCTCTTACTTCATTAAGTGCAAAGACATCAGGTTTGACAGGAAATTCAAACTTAAACTTAAATTAGTTGTGCAAACACATTTTATAGTAACAATGTTCACAAGTCACGTTGAGCTTTTTCACATCTGAGGTACCTAAGTCATTTCCTCAATTATTAGAAGCTAGGTTGTTCTGCGGAAATGAAAAGAGCAGCTTAAACTAACCTATCAAAATTGTTATTTTTTCTCCCATATATTACCCTAGGATATTATTTGCTACATCCTTTTAAAAATTTGTTGCAGATTTGTGCCCTCTGCCTTCTTAGACTACTTTTCTCTTAGTACGATTACTTGACTTTTACGATGATGAGGACTTGCCTGCAGGATATTCAGCTTAATCCAGTGCTGAAGAAAGAAACTTGTTTCAAGAATCAAAGCAGTTGTTCGCTTTTCCTTCAGCATGCACACTATGATGAACGTTTTAGTGGCGTATGGCGTATACAAAGTGCAATGCTAGATAAACCTCAGAATACTGCTTTCTCTTTCCGCCTTAAACTCACGTTTCAAAGGAAGCAAACTGTTAGTTGCAGTTTGAGCGTAGAGCGATACACACTTAATTTTTGAAGATTCACGTTGCTTCCTGCTTTCTCCATTCTATCTGAAATAGTGTTACAGGTATACAAGCAGCATGTCATCTGAAGCAACTTGGGGAAACCTGCCACTATTTAATGAAATGGTGAATTCTAGTAATGAAAGCGGTTTGCCTGTACTGTGCACTTTTAAAGAGCTGGAAAATATTTGGGATTTTATTGCATTGTTTGAACACAAGGAGTGCCTTCGACAAACCGTTGGATACACTGTGTTTTTAAGTATTGCCAACTTACTCGTATTTATATTTGGACTAATAGGAAATCTTTTAGTTATTTGTATAACAGTTTTTAAATTAAAAACAAAAACAGCCTCCAGTATATTTATTTTCAACTTGGCGGTTGCCGATTTGCTAAAGATTCTTTGCTGTATTCCATTTACAGTGGTAGCTAATCTGATAATACGTAAGTTTTCAAAAAAAAAAAAAAGCAAATAATATGGTTATGTAAAACAAGCATTTAATAATTGAATGATTTGTAGCTTGGGTGTTTAGCGAAACAGTGTGCAAAATATCGGCGTATAGCCAAGGCATTTCCGTGGTCTGCTCTGTTTATTCACTACTAGCAATTTCCTTTGATCGGTAAGCAGTTCAAGCAATATTTTAACGCAATTTTCGTAAATTGATTTTTAAAGTTTGAAATTGTTTGGCTGCTTAGGTTCCGAGCCATTCACCGCACTTTAGGAATAACTCCAAACATTTCCGTTAGACAAGCGTACATAATTGTTTCTGTGATCTGGTTGTTGGGAATATTAATAACTTTACCGTGGGCAGTTTTTTTCACGGTTAATTACCAAAATCCGTACAAGCACGATTATCCGGAATTAACTTCTGTTGCCCAATACAATCTTCCATTTTGTCAAGAAGTATGGGATTCAAAATCTCAAGAAGCTGTGTATTTTATGCTGGTTCCCGTGTTTGCTTGCTTTATACTGCCATTTGGAGTAATAACAGTTTGCAACGTGATTATATGGCGACAAGTACAAACGGCTAGAAAGGCATCAACTTCTTTTGCGTCGTCCGGTCTTTCGCATTTGCATTCGAACGGTTTCCAGAAACGGCATAACAAAAGAAAAATGCACGTGCTAAAAATGCTAACTGGACTAAACATTGCATACGTTGTTTGCTGGCTGCCATTGTATCTGGTAATGGGCAGAGTAAAGCTGTTTTACACGGATTCTTTCTCTGGTGGCTTATTCGAGCAGTGGCTAGTTCCTATTTTGGTTCCTGCAGCACAGTTATTAGGAAATGTTAATAGTTGCGTGAACCCCGTTTTGTATGCTTTGCTTAATCAAAAGTTTCAACAAAGTTTTAATCTAATATTTAGGTGTCGTTGGTGCCGCAGTGGAAGCCAGGTTTACTACGGAGAAGTTCAAGATGAAAATAACTCGATACATTTGGTGGTTGCAATCAAATCTAAAACAAGAAGTACACAAGTTTAAACTTACCATGATTCTGCAAAAATTGCCTTTTTGTTTTTAAGCTTTGGTAGTTGTAATGAGAAATGTGCAACAGAACGCATTTACCTAAACCCTCTATTGGTTTTTGTTTCCATACGTGTACACATATAGTTGTAAAAAATGAAAAGTGTTCGTAGAAAATTGCAAATAATGGAGGATTAAGCTTTCGCTTGTTCTTACCAATATTGATTTTATGGATTTATAAATCATTCATGTCAACATAAAAAATTTCCAAAAAAATACTGAAGTGATTTTAGCAAACCCAAGTTGCGTGTGCAAATAGAGCCATACTTACACTTGCTTTTTGTTATGATATTATTAAATATGAATATACTATAAATATTGCTTAATAGAGTTTTCCGTTATTAAGTTTCCAAATAAATATTTAATGTCATCAAACTATCTTCGTGCTTCATGATTCTTGTAAGTAAAAGCTTACACATTATTACACTGGTTATTTTTGAGTAACTTGTGCACCTTACAATATATACAAATCATTTTCACAACCAGTTGCCGATGTAGCAGAGATTACCAGTTTTCTGGTATCAAAGTGTGCTGACGTGAGAGTCAATATCAGCTTTAAAATGGAACTGATTTGGGTGTGTAACAAACACGTGAAACTACCGAAATATTCCGATAACGTATATCACGTTTCAATTGTTTATGGCTTACTTAAATTTATACAACATATAACATTACATTTTTCAACATGTCGTGACAACACGTGCCTAATCAAATTCGTTACCAGAGTACAAGTGCAGCATTGCAACTGAACGTATATCGATTCAAAATTCTCAATATGAACATTAATGTAATCTTGGTGTGTCAAGAAAGTAACACTAACATAATCCGTTTGTTGCACATGTACGAGCATTATGTCCTGTGATTCGTGCAGCTTGACGCAATCCAATAACACGGTTCTTTGATGCCCGCATATTCTAATATAATGTATGCAAGAGCCGTCAGCATTCATCTAAACCCATACAATTTATGGCATAAATATTAAAAGCATATTAAGTGTCCGTAAATTAAGTTTTTGCAAAAGTAAGCGTCGTTACATAGTTTCGTTTTGATTATTGATCACGAAATACTGATTTTGATAAGCACATACATTAAATTAAATAACACATAAAAATGACTTGCAGTGGCAGCTTAGCAACTGTGTAAACACTTGAAATAGGAATGTTTATGTAGTAAAATAACTTGATTACTCATACGTATACGTTTTAACCTGTTGATAAAATGCTAAGAATGTCGTCTTCGTAACATTTTGTAAGTATGTTTGCACATTACAACTTTTTGTGATCAAAATTTGAGGTACAAAACAGCCTAGTATCGCAGAGAATCATATAATCTGTGTTGTTCTGAAAACTCATTTTGAAAGGTTCACGTAATTAAAACCTAACCTTCATCATACCTGTTTTTGTTCTTTTTTGGAAATGCTGCATTAGAGCTTTTTGTGAGTAAATTTTGTTTGCATGATGTAATACATAAACTTTTAACCTGTTTCTCAAAAATTTTAGGTTCATAAAAATCTGTCACACCAGTGAATATGTATCCAAAGTAATTTTCAAGTATTAATTTCCGCTTTAGAGATCTAAACACAAGCATCCAAACCTTAATTAGAAAGTGCATATCACAATACAAACAGGAGAACAGGAGTGTTGTTGTTCTGTCACTCCTTAATCATGAAGAAAGCAGAATTTTATCAGAAGTAAATGAAAAAAGAGATTGCGGATGCTTAGTCTTCTGCATCACCTTTAAGCAATTTTGCATGTGTCATATTCAATGTCTTCAAGTTGTGTAAAACTTAACCCACTAGCCGACATTTTGTTGGCGTCAGGTCACCACATACGTCATTTTTTAAACATCCTAACTTTTGGTGTCGATATGTTATTCAACTCGACGTGAAGCTTTAAGCAAAATGAATTTTTCTTTTTTGCTTTATCATGCTAGAGCAAGAACTTAATATCATATTTGAAACCATAAATGGTCACGTATGCAAATGATTTTTAATTTATAAAACTTTTCAGCAAGCAAGATTGTTAAAAAGTGTATTAAATTTTCCAGGAAAAAAAGTTTTAATAGCATACTATAGGTGGTAAGTACACTGTTTTATATCATACCATACCCGAATAGAGTGTAGTGAAAATAAAATGCATAATTCATTAAAAATATGAATTCCTGTTGAAGAAACTTGAATAGTTGAAGGATGCAGGATTTGTTTAAAGGTTTAAGTATCACATGCAATTCAAATCCATCTTTCATATATCATACATAGTATTCAAATTTTAATGGGAAGCTTATTATTCCAAACTTAATTGCGCAAATTATAACCTTTATAACCTATTCCAACCTTTATAAGTTTGCACATATAAGTATGGTATGCTTGTTGATCCTGTTGCCAATTAAAAATAATAGTCTGAAAGTACTCATGCAAATTAGAAGGCTCACTCAAAGTGTTTTTCTTTGTTGCAAAGTCCTATTTACATTTAAGCAGATTCATGGCTTGTTTGTTCCTTGAAACGCATAATAAGTTTCTCCTACGTGACTAACGAGCCCAGCAATATAAGGTATCTTATAAAATGTGCTGATGTAGGGATAAAACTGGCCGGATTTGAAATGGTGTGCTCAGTTGGAGTAGGCGGTTATCCTAAAAAGCATTTTTGTAGAACTAGTGTTCTAAAAGCCCTCGGAAGCACCCACACTTCTCCCACAAATTAAAATCTATTTTTGATTCACAGCAGATTTGAACAATTTTCGTCACATGAAATACATCCACTGATGTACTTTAGTAGTTATGTGTTTCATATACCTGTGTGCCGTTGGAACCATGAGTGCTTATCATAAACTAAAGCCGCTTAAAACATATCAGACTTTCTATTAATTAGATCCCATTTTGAAAACTCTGATAACAACAATTTACAAAACAACCTTACAAATCCTACAGCAATAAGTTTATTATATTAGGTACCAGCAACAAATAATCATAAAAATAAACTACTAAAATATCATGAAAGCCCATTGCATAGTATACCTATTAGTAAAAAGTTCTGTTGATTCAGTATTGATGAAGTATTTTGGACCCCAAGGTTATCCCTGTTCCTAATTCAGTGTCCCTTGATAATACAGTGCTTTGGGAGCCCTAATGCTAGCACCTTGACCCCTGCGTCAACCACTGATTCCCCACTTAAGCCCTATTTGCCACGGCAGGAATAGCTCAAATTGAAGGAAATGGCCATTAACTAGGTAAAATAATTGACCCAGACAAGACAAAGAACTTTACTTTTGATAATTACGTCATCCTTCTATTAACGACAGGACTTACTTTAACTTTTACAAATCTCATAATTAACAGAGTTCTCAAAACCTAGCTTTCACCACATCTTGAGAATAATGCTGAGCCACAATGCCTTATTACATATTAAGTGAACGTAGATATCTTTTTCTTCTCGCCTCTCGTGAGTTCGAATTTCCCCTACACGCCGTCCTTCTCCGCAGCTCTCGATGCTCTGACCATTCAGAGCGTTTGTCAAAGCTTCTGGAATTTCCCTGTATTTTTTTCCTTTGTTCATCGACAAGTTCCATCAGACAAAACATCTGTGTAGCTCTGTAATAAAAATTTTCTGGATCTTGTTAATTGAGGTGAAAGGAAATTTTTTTACGGGTTACAAACTAAGCAGGAGTTTAAATAACTTCAAAGATTCAGCACCCAGGTTGCTAGCAGGAGTTTATGAAATTTCTTGTGACTGCGGTATGGTATACGTTGGAGAAAGTAAGGACGTTGACAGGAGGAAAGGGGAACATGCTGCTGATTTAAAAAATAATCGCATTGCTCAATCTGCTCTGGCTGAACACAAGGATATGAACAGCACCCATAATTTTAATATTGACTGCACAGTCCTTCTTTGTTACGAAAATAGATGGTTCCAATGAACCTTCAAAGAAGCCATCTTCATACAGAAGAGACCCAACAACATCAACCGGAACACTGGTCTGGATATCACTCCCTGGATACCATTAGCTCTGGACCTCATATAATTTTATCTTTTAAAATATGTTAACTAATTTTTAAAAGCAATGTAGTTCCCTTTTCGCTTTGTTTTTTTCTGTACAAATTTCTCCTGAAGAAGAATACGGCAAGTATTTGAAAGCTTGAGATTTTTAATAAATTAGCAACCTTTAAAGCCAAAAATGTCTACATCTAGGAATTTTTTTCTTCTTTGCGTGCAAAAATAAATATGTAATATTATCGTGTTTTTGTTTTATAACCATTTATTTAAATCTGTAATCTTGTCAAAAAAATTTGAAAAAAGCTTTGCAACTTTGTGCTTTTCGGACACCATGTCTAACCTGCAAAGCTATGGTTGACCATTACTATATAAAAGGTTTTCGTTCCAACAAATGCTAAAGGTATCTACTAGAACCACACACACGTATGTATTAGGTATCATGGCTGGCTTTGAGTAGATCAAAGCGTAACAACATACCACAAGTGAAAGCAGCAACATACTACTGCCGCAAAGTATTCACGGCATCTAAATAATCTTGTCGCGTTTCGTATTTTTAAACTAGGCGGACGTACGTTTGACAATAATCCTATCAACAACACTGTAAAGATGTCGAAAACTCAGGCAGCAATAAACGGAACGCAAAAGTTTGTGCATGATTACGAGTACACCATATATGGCTTGCGGTACTTCCCAACCGCACACCGGATATCAGTTTGCGACATTTGAAAAGAATTAACCCCCATTGACTATGTACGTTTTATGTATGTACTCAAGCTATATAATTAAATACATGAGTATACGCTATTGGTGCATGTAATTCAATACTGCCTTTATATTTTACAAGCTATACAAAGAACTATACAAAAGACCGATTTAAAGAATTGCAGTTTAGTAGCGCCAGGTATGTTCAAGTGGTATTTATCTATTGTGCCGTGCAATTAGTCGCGCCTTTGAAAATACAGACAACATTGCTTAAAAGGGAATTTTGTGTAATATTGTAGGCTTGGTAGTTTTTGGTTTAATGACGTAAATGAAAGAAATTTAACTTGGTTGTGTGCACTAAAGTCCGTTGTAGTGCTGACAAAATTCAGTAAGCGTTTGATATAGGTCGGATGTGAGTGAGGCCGACAGGTTCAAAAAGCGTGCATAAATATCGCTGAATACCCTGATTTGAATTATATGACCAATGCGTCTTCAGGGCAACAACTATTTCCAGGTGATTCTCAGCAATCTTGTACTACTTTTTAGCCGCTAGGTTTCGACATGTTTGATGTTATGTAAATAAAAAACGCTGAGCTTAATTAAGTGAAAATTGGTACTTCGATTATACAGCAAAATCATTTTTTAAATTAAACTTCAAAAAGAAAAAAGTAGCGTTAATATGGTAAGAGAATAGTTATAATTTAATTGCATGCATCGCTGCAATTAAAAATATAACAAACTAAAGTCAACATCTATATTTTCAAAAAATTCAATAAGCGTATTTGTAATAAGAGTCTATCAACCTAAGAAACGAATGGTATTAAAAATTTAAAACCGTTGACATAATAACAAAACTTATTTTGATTTATCCAGGTACTGAGTAGAAGTTATAAATTATGCCTATTGAACTTACGAGTGGCATTGTTGATCTCAGTTACAAATTGTCAGTCTAAACATAAATGCCTATATATATAACAAATGATGTGCTTTACCCATTAGACTAGTAGGATAGAGAAAACAACACAAGATTTATTATTAAAACTTTGAAACGATAGAAAGCATTTTATTTTATAAGTTTTTTTTTGCTTTTTGTGTAAAAGTAGCACAACTTAAGCTATTTTGTGTTGTCATTTTAATGCTCACGAATGTTTTACCTTAACCCAGTAAAGCCTTTTCAAGATAAGACAAAGTGTACTCTGCAATGAAAACCATATATGCAGACAATTGTAAAAATTATATGTGTAAATAAAAATAAAATCCCTGACCTACTAAGGAATTAGTTAAGATCCCGCTAGACGAGAATCCAATTAAAAAGGAATCAATTCTTTTCGGAGATGCAGTATGGAATTTCTACTATAAAAATCTTTGCGTCTATTCAAAGTAAAATTGCAAACTAAGTATTCGATGTTTGAGTTTATGTAAAATAATTTGCAAGTTTGCTGCAATATGGATTTTATACTGGTTTTACTTCTTATTGTGTAACTCAACGTAAATTAGGGTAGGCACATTTTATATGAAGCTCAGTTTTTGCTGTACTGTAATATCATGATGCACTAAGAAGCTATTTTATTGATCTTTTCTTCAAAATAAAAACCCATAAAAATGCTTTCATCCGCTTTTCAAAGAAACCAGTCTAAGTTGTATTTGATAAGTCAAGTATCATAAATTCAATGGAACAACCGCAGCTTTTATGGAAAATTTTCTTTAAGAACCGATCGAGTTTACAAATACGTATATTTTTTTGGTTTGTAGGGGTATCACTATCAATCCATCTAATATGTGCTCATAGCAAACACATAGACCGGACGCATGAACAAATTCGGCGAATTGAATAAATTTACTGGTGTATCTAATGTCATCGCCAGTAAACTGTTTTTCAAGCCGTAGTTCCCGAAGTTGAATAGTTTGTAACAAAGTGCACCGCTAACACATTGGTATTATCTCAAGACCATTTCTGATCTTTTAATATAAGTGAGAAAACGGTACAAGATTTACACAAATGTTACTGTTTCTTAGTATTTGTGTAATCTGAATTATATGAGGAATTAACTTGATTCCACCCGTAATTTCAGTTTAATTATTTCAATTAACTGGTGCTCAATAATGCTTTTATAGTATTACCCTCCGTACAGACAAACTTTAGAGTGATACCAATATGCTGTTTAACGGAAACCAAGATAAAAAAACCAAACTGCAATAGAAAAATGTTAGGTGAGTAAGTTTGTAAAAAGTTTACTCAAACTTTCTCTTTTGCAACTTACGACTAACCGCATTAACCTAAATGGTTACTTGTGCAGCCGCAATGCCTATAGAAGTTTAAAGTCAACCAGAAAATGGGAAGTTGAGAATGAATATATAGGACGCAATTTTGGTTTTTATTTTCAACAGTATGAATCAAACTTCCAATATGTTTCCATCTAGACCAAACGCCAACATTCATTTAAAAACTTTCGATGGGAAAAGAAAATGTGCAATCAGTGGAGTGTGTCGCAGTTCGGATGATTTTAATCGTAACCGCTAAAACGCAAGTAGACTTTGTCTCAGAATTCGTAAAGTTCGGATCACAGGATAGCTCAAAAAACAGCTAAAATATGCCAATGTCTCTCCTACCCAATCGTAATTTGCCCAGAATGTTTCAGAATGTCACAGAATGCACTAATCAGTAAACGTCAATAAGCAATGATATTTCAGTTAATAGTTGAAGATGATGATGATGAGCCAAACAGTACACGAAATAAGGTGCCGAACAACACAACAGCCGACGATTTTCTTGGTGATATTAACAGTTTTTATGCACCAAATTTACACATAATTCTACAAATTTTACAGAGGAAATTTATAACTTTCTTAAAGTTCATTCAATTCAACAAATAACTTATAACAAAAATATAGACTAGCTAGATCTCTCTTGGCATTACGTTCACAACTGACAACCAAGCGTCCGTGCTTAGACTTAACAAAAAAATGCCTCTGGGGCGAAAAGAGAATTATAACAATTTTCTCAAACTGTGATTCCTGACCAAAAGCATAGGACCGACTGAACGCTGCTTTAATTACATTCAAAGTATGAAAATGAAGCTAAATTGGTCTAAATTGAACCACATGCGACACAAATCTTCACCAAAAAACTCTACAGAAAATCTCATTTACGAGATAATGAAATCCAGTCGAAACTGGTACTGAGTTCATTCACCAAAGAACCTTCAAAATAATTTTACATTTTAAAACAAAATCTCAGACTTATTCGCACATAGCTTCACAGCTTAGAACATTTCATTTCATAGCAAGATTTTATCACACAAACAAGAATACAGAATTTTACACATTTTCTATCGAACCAAGTTTTATCTTTTTTAAACAAATGAGCCTGAATCCGGACAGAGTGTGTGTAGCAGATTTTTGCCCGAATATGTCAAGAACATCCCACAGGTTTCCAATTTGTTGAAAAGCGCAAACACCTGGAAATTTAATTTTGATAATAGGGGAAGTTTTAAGAATTGAGAAATTCATGACCTCCGTTCCATGCACAGGTATTTTGGGAGCATTGTGTTCTACTTTATTAAAAATCATAGTCATGTGGAACGATAGTTATTCAGTTTGCTGCTCTGTTCCGACAAAGAGTTTCAACTGAACAGGAGTGCAAGCTGGAACAAGCATATAACCACGACGATGAACCGGTCCAGAAACTTGTTTAAAGTGAAATTTCATTTTGTGAAAATATGTACAGCTTGGTTGTTATGTATGTACGGAACAATGCACAAGCAACCGCATTTGTGTGTGCAATGAAGCAGTCAGCTAACTTTCTCCCTAGAAGGCGGACACGAATGCAACACCCTTGTTAGATGTTTTGGGCTGTTGCATCTTTGCTTCGTTGGTCGACTTTTTAGATAGGTTTGTAGGCTATAAGATCGACGAGGGAAATCAATGTGAGTCAACAGGTAAAACCTGCAAAGCAGATGGATAACATTTATCTATTTATATTTTATGGAAACAGCCATTTCAATATTTTGCTACATTTTAATGTTTTGGAGGTTCCCTTACAAATCAAATATGATCTTAAGCATAACCTTGTAAAATATCATACATAATATAATGTATTCTAAATAAATCTCTAATGGTTATGATATGAAAGAAAGCTGAAACTTTATTTTTATAATATTTTTATTTTTAGCCAATCTGTTTGGAACATATTATAAGTATAGTGTTAATTTAAAACACTGTAAGTACAAGCGCTGATATCATGTGCATGTTATAAAGCAGCAAACATTAACAAAGAATAAAAAATGTCTACTTAGATATTTCTTTGATTAGACTTATAATTACTTAAGATTCTAAACAGTTATACTGTTTTGGCTTAAAATCTTCGTTTCTACGGTATAATTTTACATTTATTTGTCAAATAGTTCAAGTAAAACATTTAGGAGCAAAAGCTTGGGAAATTCTATGAAAGTCTTTAGTATCCTCCGAGATCAAGTATAAAAATCAAATCATATAATGTCTTAATCAAGCATTCTAATCCTAAAACTACAAAGATATGTATTATATTATGCTTACATGCCACTCATGCCAGCACTGAGAAATAGTATATACCAAGAGTTATGATAAAGTTATCATTATCTCATGTTACTTTTAACGAAGTTACATTAAAAATTTCTAACCTTAAAACTAGCAAATAATTAACATTATTAAAAGCTTTGCGATTATGTAGTTGTTGTGTAAAAGGTTACAAAGATTATTATTATACCTTATGAATATTGTAATTTTAATATACTGAAAGCAAGGTTGACTAATTTTTTATTCCTAGAAATTGTATACGTTTTGTAAACCAAATCTCGCCTACAGTTTTGTGTAAGCTACCATATCTATCCTACAGAACTACTTCATTTTGTCGCCTATTACGCTTCATTTTTACGAGGTTCCGCATTAATTCTCTGAACATACGTCCACTGGCACAGTACAAGAAAAAGTTAACAGCAAAATGTGTGTTGAACAGCATACTAGCCAACACATGCAATGCATCTTGATATTCGTTCTGTCCACCATTAGAATTGACCCACGAGCTCTAGAAAGGATAGCAGGCAGTCTGTTACACATCACAAACATGACAATGTTATTTTTAATTTGTAAATTTTCTTACATATAAAAAGCTCACACAGCGGATTCCGTGAAGAGGTAAGTTCAATAGTATAAAAACGGTTGTCACAAGCACAAGCGTTGTGCTAGCTCGTTGTTCCGGTGATACAGAAGTGTCTCTAGCATGCCTTCTCATATCCCTGCTCTCCTCATCGGTTCTTGTCTGTATCGAATCCATGCTCTGGTTTTGTTTTAAATCCAACACTTCAATGTCCAAACTAATAGAATGAGACACACCAGCTACAGATGCAACAAAAATTTCTGGAACTGACAAGTTCGTTTAAGTGCTTCTATTTTGCAAGAATGATGATGATTTATGATTGGTAAAGCAAATCATCACAAAAGGAATAACCAATGTCACCACAGTATCAACATATGTTGCATACTCAGAAATTTGGTAGTAATCTAGAGCCACGGAACAAATTAAGAATACGGTGACGTTTTCACTTCTCTCTACTTCAGATTCATTACCCTCAAGCATTTCCATTTGAACCACACCAACAATTCTAAACACGTACAAATGTAGCAAGCAAGAAATAAGTCCAATAGACATCACAATTTTTTTAGTTCGAGATGGAGTTGACCAGTATAGTAAAGTTATAGGATGAAAAACAGACAAGTATCGTTCTAAAGAAAAAGCCAATAATATATACACACTTGCAAATCCTGTTACTTGTCCTAAATATTTAATAAGTGGACACATGTATTTTGAGGTTAAAATTTCCTGGAAACTTTCGTCCAACCAGACAATAAACAGAGCGAGTAGATAGCCAGTATCACTAACGGCTAAAGCGGAAAGGTACCAAGCCGCAGAGAGTTTTTGATATTGCTCACTACTCCAAAACACTAAAACAGAAAGTAAATTGCCTATCAAGCCTACAATACAAATTATTGGAGTGTAGCATATGTACACGAAGAATGTTGTTGGGAACATTTTTGCTAATTTTATACGACGGATTGAATTTTGAGTTTGCTGTTGGAGGTTTCAAAGACGAATGAGGATTTTCGTTACAGTCTCGGGAGTTTTTAGCTGAAATTAGCTCAACCCATTCTTTGGAAATAGTGGGCACAGAAACATGATGCAAAAGGTGAAAAATCTTTAGAAATTAATTATTTGCACTCACAGAAATTTTTAGTGATTTAAAATTTATTAGCATTTACCAAGAATACTACATCCGGAATTAAGTCACTCAAAAAGCAGTAATATAGCGTATTCGAGAGATGAACTGATTTTCGTGCTTAAGATTTGTTAAGCAGTAACTTACCTAAATGCAACCAGTTTTGCAAATTAAAAATGAGAACGTGTTTGGTATTGTTCTTTTTCCACGTGATGTTGTAATGTAACTAGAAAAAACACTATGAAAGGAAGTTAGTATTGCTTCTCTGTGCAGCATTGCTTCTGAAAAATTCGGGGTTGTCCTGAGTATACAACTTTCCGAAAAGTAATTGAAATAGTGAGGACAAGTCAGAAACAAAACTTTCGAGTTTGGTAAGGTATTTGGTTTTTACCATGATCTGTTTGCAATAATAATAGTTGATAGTAATAAACCAATTAAGTTGCTCGCTGCTAAATACGATATTAGACTATTACCATCCGCTATGTATTCATGTTTAAAAAATGTTTATGCTAGTTTCAAGCCTGGTTTGTTGGTTTAGAGTTTATTTTTGCCAAAAATTAAGTCTACGGACGGACAGACCGACGGACACGACATCTTAATAGTTCTTCTGTAGAAGCATTGAACTAATAATGATCAATAATGAAATGCAAAATGTGATGAGGCTACAAATTTTAGTTAAAAGTTCATCTCCAACAAATATTTTAAACGTTTCTTTTAAGTTTCTGCAAACGTGTATTTGCTGCCACAAGGGCGACTTTAGTATCTCGCTGCATCCTTTTGTTCAATTGTCTGCTAGTGAACCATGACATTAAACCAGCTTAGCGGGCTCTTAACAGACTAAGAGCGTCCTTATGAGCCTAGCTTGCTACATATTATTCCGACATTGTACCAAAAGATTGTCTTTGGTAGACAATCTAAATTTTCTTTAATATCATTTACAACAGCAACACAGGAGTGAGCATCTCTTATTGGTTTTCTATGGATATTTATTGTTGCACTACAAGTAATATTTTGTTTGTCTGGAATTTTGCAAATTGTGGAGTTCCACAATAACCGTTTAATACAATTTGATTAACTGAATTTGCTTTATATAGTTTACTATGTATAACTATTTCTAAAGTACTCAGAAGGTCATGTAAATTATACGTATATAATAAAAACATGACGGTTGGATGGAGAAAGCAAGTCAAAGCAGGCAGGCAGAAGCTCAAGCAACAAAGCATAGTGTGTGGTGTCATCTATTCACGAAGCATTAAAGCAAGACATGTTTGCACTGTGAACTAAAAATCAGAATGACATGTAGTTAAACTAGATAGCTCTGTGTGCATTCCGTGTTATATTAGATTGTAAGAAGTTCTATGACTTCTATAATATACTACAAGGTTATAACAGATCCCGAAATGTGTATGATTTACTGTTAAAGACGTCTTGCACTCAGATTAAGCTAGTACGTAAAGCTTACATATTTACTTGCCACAAGCAGAACTCTGGCTTTGGCTGAGAAATGTGCTGTTGAATGTTGAACTTGGCAAACATGTATATATATTTTCTCTTTATTGCTTACTTCACCAAGAACACAATGAAGAGTGAAAGTCAAAGATTAGAACAGAAGCAATGATGTTGATAGTGGGAATAACTGCTTTGATGATATTTGTAAAAATTTGGCAGCTAATAATTTATCCGGTTTACAAAATATTTAAATGTTCTTGTAAACTCTTAAGTGTTTTACTAAAATATTGAAAATGGAATAATTTTATCCAAAAGTTTAATATCTAGTTTTTAATGCAACGTTTTTTATCGTGTCTCGAAATGCATTTATATCTTGGGTTTTGGTGGAACAAAGGTCATTATCTACGCTGCAGTATATCTTATGTGCAATTACTACTTTGAAACAGCCAATTCAGTTAAAGGAGATATTATTCGTTTGGTATCTAATATTTGAGAATATGCTGCAAGAAACTAATATTTATTCATGCATCCAAAAAGACAGCTTAAGGATACTATGTTCCATCTTGTGAATGGCGTAGTCTAGTATTAACAACGCGTTGTTTAACATTGTAATATAATTTTTAAAAATGCAACTTTGATAACGTCAATGCGAACCCGATCAGCAACGATGCTTTAATACTTTGGTTTCGAAGAACGCACTAATACGTAAAATTGCAAAAACACTAAACAACAAATGTATTTATGTTACATGAAACTCGTCAAATTAAATTGCAATGACGCAAAACTGATGGTTTGGTATATGTTCGTATTGTTGTTTTTAATTTTGAACTATCAACATTGTTTCGTTAATTGACGAAGCGTTAAAGAATAATAATATTACCATTCAAAACTTTTCTCTCCACGCAAAATTCTGTAGAAAGGATTTAACTTACTTTGCTTCAATTAGACACGTGCTATTATATCACATATACAGTTTCCACATATATTAAGTTCAACTTCCACTTCCAAATATTCTTTAAGTATATCTAACAAGGTAAGCTATTTGACTGTTAATCGCAAACCAAGATGCGATATATCACATCTTGTTCAGCTTTCTGCGTTGATTCCAAATCTGGTTTCCTTTTGGTGTAAAACGCAAATTTGGAATTTTAATGAATTAATTAGTAATCGCATTTAACGCACAAATACGCGCGCTTGACCCCAGCACTTCCCCCAGGCGCTCCTCGCTCTACACACGCAACACACAGAAAAATGGCTAAAGCAGTGCAGTGCTGCTGCGTGTGCTGGGCGGGACACCAGTGTCCCGGACACCGGACCCCGATACTTAGCGCGACGCCGAAACACCGGGACACCGGACCCCAGTACATTTGCGGGACACCGAGACACCGGACCCCAGTACTTTTGCGGGACACCGAGATACCGAACCCCAGACTGGAACGGGAGTCCGGTGTTCCGCACTGGGACCCCAGGACCCGGGACACCGGAGTCCTGCCCAGGTTTGGTGTGCTATGATGTTGCTCTTGCGCAATGTATTTGTATGTGTTGTGTGTAGAGGGATGAGCGCCTGGGGGAAGCAGCTTGTGCAAGTGCGTATTGGTGCGTTAAATACGATTACTAATTAATTCATTAAAATTCCAAATATGCGTTTTACACCAAAAGGAAACCAGATTTGGAATCTTCGTAAAAAGCTGAACAAGACGTGGTATATCGCATCTTGGTTTGCGATTAACAGTCAAATAGCATACCTTGTATGTATTTTTCACTTCACTGTCCTTTTCTAAGTTTTCGAATTCATCTGAATCAAAGCATTAAGTCTCATATTGCTTGAGTGAGACACGGTTCTCAGTAATACTTAATCTCTGATTTATAAATGCGCCAACATGAAGTTCTTTGAAAATATGTAAAGTCGTAAAAAGAAAAGCCCTAGACATGAGCTTTGTCAATGTGGGATCTTGAGGTCTGTTGAAAAGCTTGAGCATTACTAAATAGATTGCCTATAGCTGGATCAAGCTCCGACTTGAAGCACAAGTACAACAAAAATTGTCCACGTGCTGAAGTATTTGAATGAAATTTTTATTAAATTAGCCTTTTCAAACCATCTGTTTGAAAATCAGAGCAAATGTATGATTTGATTTGTTATAGTGATGAAATGCCTCTACCTGAAGCAAATATAGCAGATGTAGAACAGATATACTTAATTTCGTATTAGAATTTTCCCTTTTTATCAAGAATATACATCTAGCTTTGACGGAGTGTGGTCGCTTCTGTTCAGCAATCGTCTTTTTGTAATATGATACTCGTGTAATGTTATTGAAATTCATTTCACTGCAGAAAATCCAGTTCAGCTGTAATTTTTAATAATCACGCTGATATTCTTTTTAGTTTTGCATTGCAGAAATATGCAAATTTTATAAAATTTTAATTTGGTATTTTATAGTTCTAATGCAAATATTATACCTAAAGTAAACCGGAAGTAGCAACAACACAAAGTCAATTCATTTAGTGGCTGATGCCCAGTGAATTGTAAAGATAATCAGTGGTTAGTAATCACCATGTTTGTTATGCTTCTGCAAAAGTATACGCATGCAGCATGATTAAAAGACAACTACATTTTATACTTGCCTTGAATTTGAGTAATTAACTGTCCTAAAAACGTGTACATAAAATAGCTCAAGTGTCAATTAACATCAGATTTAAGTTGTGTTTGAACATTGAAAATTGGTGATTTTGAGCATAATCATCAGGAAAGACGTAAGTGACACAAATACGTTCAATTTGCTACACAGGTTCTAGTATCACTTTTGTTTGCTTACTAATAATGAGCATCTTTTTTCAGAATCCGCCAAAATTTTCCTCACCTTCTCAAAAACTCTTCAAACTTTCTGGCCTGATTTGTCTCTATAAATAAACAGCAAATTTTTAGTATTGACTCAAGATTCATTGGTTAATATCTGCACACGAAAAAGTTATGAAGGTTAAGCTGAGGTCATTTAAAAATAACACGTTTTTTGCAATTTTTCCGAATTATGACAGTCGTTTGAGCTAATATTACCTATTTTTACCCAAATATAATTATTTTCGTATTTTCGTGAATTGCTTACCGCTAACCAAAGAAGAACCAAATTACTGAGTTAGAGCTTATAGGGTTTTTCATTGAAGCTTTGCGTGACATTCATGTTGGTGTACTTTTAATATTACTAAGTATACGTAGTCTTTTTGCATATGGGACGGTGCGGAGCGAAGTGGAGCACCAGGATTATTATCGCGTGCGAAGCACGCGATTCGGGCAACGGAAATATTGGTTGCCATAATCCTTTACATATGCTTCCATTCAGTAGCACCAAAAAAATTAAACTTAACTGGAGAACGACCCACTGGGTCGATTTCGATGAAATAAAAAACTCTGACATTCTGAAGAGATGGATTAGGTGCATTGATTAAAAATTTTTGAAAAAATCCTATTCTTGGTATCATTTTTGTCAAAAAACCTAGAATCGCTTCATGGCCAAGTGGGAAGCGCATTGTAATGGTCACTATGGATTGGCTGCATGCAATTAATTGATCATTTTTGTGGAAAATACAAATGATTGGGATGTGAAATGAAAATATTTTGAACTAATTTACCTACATCATATTTATTGGCCATCGTGTTTGAAAAGTGACAAAAGTCAAAGAGAATGGCGGAGCGTGTTCCAGATTCTTTAGCATCCATTCCTGTGGAGGTCATTACAGATCGTAGGCGACAGCTTTATAACAAGAAATCAATGGTTCAATACAGAAATCCGAGATTGTTGTTTCGAAGGGCCGTGTTTTCGTTCACGAACAAGGCAACGACTTTGGAGGAACGCTACATCTTTTATACTATATGGAATCAGAGACAACTGGTAGAAACTCATTCGAACAGATACTATGTTTTATGTGTTTAGATAATTGATTTAACGCATATTAACAGGACGAAAATGTGAGTCGCAAGAGGAATGAACATGGCAAAGCTAAGCATTCCAGAAAACGACTTCGTGCGTGCACCGAATCTCGGAAGGTATTTCAATATTGATGATTGCGCTTCTTATGGTTGGCTTGAACTTTAATTAAAATAAATTGGATTCTTACTTAAACTAGAGTCTAGATTTTGTGGCAGACGGACGGAAAAAGAAAAGAATGGAAAAATAGAATGCACATGCGGTAAAAAATCTATAATATATAATAATGTTGCAATCACAGATACCATATTTTATATTAAAATTGACGAATTTGTCCAGGAAAATGAAGCAGCGATTACTGAAAATGATAACGCGACCGAAGCAACCAGCACGACTGATTCAGACGAGGCTGCAAAACTACAACAACATTGTGACGAGCAACTACAAGAAACTATTGCATCTTGCGATCAAATGTTTAGAGCATACCCGACCTATGATTGTGCAATTTGCCGAAGACTTGTGTATCAACTTCGCGGATGTGTCCAAAACTATAAGTTTACTAGCTGCGTAATTACCAAAATGAAAAACCTTGGATGTAATGATTTTAAAGTTGGGCAAGTGGTGCGGTTATGCAGACGCTGTGCAGACACTTTCAAACGGAAACAAGTTCCAGCAATGAGCTATTTCAATTCAATGGATATTTCCGAATACCCCGAATGCATAAAGAATCTGAATGATGTGGAAGTACGTTTCATCAGCCAAATCAAGCTATTCATGAAAATTCATCATCTGTGCAAAGGCAGTGGTCAGCTTGCTATAAAAGGCTCCTGTGTCCACTTCCCGCAAAGCGCCCAAGAAGTTATAGAAAAATTGCCCCTACGCCCTGATGGCGCTGACATTGTGATAGTGAACGAAACTGACGAGTCGAACCAACTTTTGGCGGAGTATCAAGTAAACGGGCGGAAGCTTTACGATGCACTTCGATATCTCAAGGACCATAACCATTTGTATCATAATGTTACGATTGAAGACATCCCAGAGGAGGATGTCCAGCCTCACATGGCTGATAAACTTGGGAACAGAGAATCCCCAGGACAGGATGTCTTTGAGCGTGTGGTGTCCCAACCGCCGAGAGGGATTTAAAATATTGACGGGCGTCGTGAAATATTGAGGGGCACATTTCATCAGGCATCTGAAGAAATATTTCATAATGGTGGAAACCAGTGTACAGCTATCAGTTCTTGTGCAATAGCTCATAATTGCTTGGAAAGAATTGATGTCAAAACACATGTAATTGAAGAACCCTTATATGGAATGCTCAATAAGTATCCAGGGGTCCGTTGTAGATTGGCTACCTCACTCGAGACCTTTTTCAATTCCGACTACAACTGTGCCATTCTTGTCGCCAGTGAATACTCACACACTGTAATGAAACACAACGGTCGAGTCTTCCTATTCGATTCACACTCCCGAGGTCCTAAAAGCAGGTCAGCTGGAAACGGAACAGCATGTGTAATGAGCTATCCAGTAGAGAGCGCAGCTACCGACATTAGCTCTTTAGTTTATAGGAACTGTCATCCAGCAGATCGACGAAATTTTGAGCAGTTTTCGGATGAAGACGTGGCTTTGTACCAGTACTTCATTTACCCAATAGTATCTGCTTATAATACGGTTCCAGCAGAAGAATGCAGTTGCACAGACGAGAACCAAGAAATAAATGGTCCAAATCATAATTCCGATGGGCGGGTAAAATGCTATGGGGATCCTAACAATATGTTGTTGGACTGCGTAATTCGGAACGATGAGCCTACAGAGCCAACTATGGACAACTTAAGGACGCTCTGGCGAAAAACATAGACGTGATTCCGGCTGTGAATCTTTGTAGAGAAAGAGGACCCCCGCTTTATCCTGAGAAGGAAAGACGACTGGAAGAGTTGGCTTTTGTGAGAGCATTTTCGCAAGGGCGGTATGGGTATAGCGAAGAGCGCAAATTGAGGATAACACCTTTGGACTATTTCCAACAACGTATTATGAGCTCAAATCGTGCATTTCATAACAACGAATACCTTTTCTACGCTCTTAGCAGAGTTGAAAGTTACATAATCAACCAGAAAATAGCAGTTTGTGGAAATATTGCAGCGAATAACGGTGCGCAAGTTGGCGAAAATTACGTGCCGGGTTTAGAAAATGTCCACCTATACATACATACAGGCATACGCGGCAGCAGTAGCTACTGGAAAAAGTTTACAAGCGATGTTTTGGCAATGATAGAGCAACTGGGGGTCCAAACATTCTTTCATACAATCTCCTATGATGACCTAAATTCGCTCGAATCCCTTACTGCACTGTGGAAAGCCAAATTTGGTCCAGAGGCTGAACTCCCTGATGAGGTCGAAAATATCCTGTTCCAAACACGAAAGGAACTGCTGAATGATTATCCTGTTGCCGCAGCAAGGCATTTTAACCACAAGTCAAATGTGATTCTGAATTTAATTCGTTCCGATGGTAGATATTTGTTTGGAGCAGATGTAATTGACTTTACGTACCAAATAGAATTTCAAGGAAGGGGTTCTCCACATATACATGCGCTTCTATGGACAAATGCGGATTGCAATTACCGAACAGAATCTGGAAGGGAATTCATAGACAGGAATATCAGCTGCAGTTTATATGTCCCGTTTAAAGAACTTGTGATGAGATATCAGCATCATGCTCACAGAAATACATGTTTCAAGAAGCATAACGTATGTCGATTTGGTTTCCCACGAAAGCCTTCTGAATTCACCAAGGTTCTGGATGAAAAAGAAACTGCAAAAAACCACGGTAGATTTATTGAACTCAAACGATCTACGGAAGAAGTGATGATAAACAATTACCATCCAAAGCTCCTGCAGATACTAAAATGCAACATGGACATTCAGGTGGTAACAGGGTGTAACGCCATTGCTTATTATGTGCGTAAATATATGAGCAAGGCGGAGCCAACTCATCTACAGCGGAGCGGAGCCAACTCGGAGTGAAATACAAAGCGTAGTAAATAGTTTCAAGGCAGACACACGCTCTTCATACTACGAGAAAGCAAAGAAAATCGCAAATATCATAATGAAGAATAGAGAAGTAAGTGGACAAGAAGCTGCTTGGCGATTAACGCATTTGCCTCTTCGAAGAAGTTCTAGGGTAACAGTATTTGACCCTACATACATGCCTGAGAAGAGACTAAGGCTGGTCAATCGCAACAGTCTATTTACGAATGAACCAAAAGTTGGCCTGAATGTAATTGATCGTTACGAAACAAAACCTAACGAGTTGGAGGAATTATCGCTAATTGAATTTGCTGCTTGGTGGAAGCCAAAGAAAAACGAGAGCTTTAACGCAGATGAAGATTTGGTTGAAGGTGACCCTGTCAATGAAGCAGAAGACATAACAGCAACGCTGCCACTGTTAAACATCAAAGGGATCATTCAAAGAAGGAGGTTTAATGCTATTGGCCGCTAACCCAAGCCAAGTTTAAGCCTTTGGAGTCTAAAGACGACTTTTTATACAGCCTTCTAATTTTGTATCGCCCATTCTGAAACGAGAATTTCATAGAAAACTTTGAGTCAGTGGAGGATGCATTTCGTAATCTCAAAGACCACATGTACACACATGAAGATGACGCCGTAATTAATCCGGATTTGTCTGAGCAAATAGATGCTGCAATCTTGCGACTACAAGAATTTCCTCTTAAAAATATTGATCAAGATGACTATCCCAATATATTTCCTGAAGAAGAGATAGAACAGTTGAGGGAGAATGAAATATTTGTGCCTTTTTCGGAGAACAAAACCAAAGTTCGTATGAATGAGAAGTTGCTGATGACAAATGAAGATCAGAGATGCTTTTTTAACAAGGTGAAAGCGAAACTGGTTGACGGTAACAACATGCTAGCGTATGTAGCAGGTTCTGCCGGAGTAGGAAAAAGCTTCTTAATCAGCTGCATTGATTACATTATAAAAACAATGCATCCTGTAAAGGAAACAGCAATAATTAGGGCTGCCCCTACTGGTGTTGCAAGTCGAAACATTAGCGGCGTGACGATCCACAAAGCACTTTCTCTGGGTGTGGAACAACATGGACTGGCACAATATTTCAAAATTAGGGGTCGAACGTTACATGAACCAAGAATGTAATTCAAAAATGTTGAATAGATATTGATAGACGAGGTGTCGACGATAAGTTACCAAGTCTTGCGAATGATCAGTCTGAGGCTTATGCAAATTTTTGATAACGACAAACCCTTTGGGGGAATTAACGTCATACTCTTTGGTATGTTTATATGTTTTAGCAGACCTGTGCGCATAGGAACTAATACTATATATTATCTTTTCTGCGCAGGAGATTTATTGCACTTAAAGCCTGTACGAGGAAATTGGGTGTTTGAGCAGCCGTTATACTTTGTGCATGAAATTCACTTGTGGAAGTTATTTACATTTAACGAGTTGAAGCCAGTAATGCGTCAAAGAGCTAGGGACGAATTCTTTGATCTACTTCAGAAACTACGTATTGGAATTGCAACGTCTTCTGATTTTAATGTGTTAGATCAGCGGCTTTTGGACAATTCGGAAACAATGAAGCACGAGTAGAAGGAATCACTCCATCTTTTCCCTAAGACGAAGCAGGTGGATTAACTAATACCCTACTCTAAGACAAAACTTTTCAATACACTTGGAAGAATTAAGACAGTCGGGTGTACACATTTACAATGTACAATGATTACTGCCATGACACTTATGCATCTGGATTACGATACGGCCAAACTTTGGATGAAAGTTTGATATTCAAGGATATTCGGAAATGTGGAGGAATACCGAAGAATCTTATGCTTGGTGCTGGGTGTCGAACCGTACGTTCTTTTCGTTGGACTGGTCTTAGGACGGAACAATTGTTTGATGGCGATATTCCAGAGAGTGTTATAGTAGAATTTGACGGTATGGTATCCAATTCTCATCTTTGTGGCTATGCTGGGTTTGAGAACTGTGTTGCAATTAAAAGCCGAACTTTCGAATTCCCTGGAAAACGTGGAGTTATAGTAGACAGGTTACAAATCCCGTTGGTTTTATCATTTGCGGTTTTAATTCACAAGGCTCAACGGCTGTCTCTGGATTCTTGTACAATTCATTTGGGTAAACATCTCTTCACCACTGGATTAGCGTACGTCACAACATCCCGGGTTAGGTCTTTTGATCGACTATACATTACGGAACTGGAACGGAAAAAGCTGATTGTAGACAAAAAATCAATTGGTCCTTGCAACCCACTACCGTTAAGGGAATTGTACCGATTAAAGATATTAAATTTTATGGAAGTATGCGAGGACCATTTGGATGAAGGATTTCTGGAGGATTTAGTAATGTGGACTATCGAATATGTTATGTGCAAGAAATGCGGAGAGTGGAAATGTGATTGCTTATGTTCACGTGTTCTTAACTAAACAATTTTACATAGTATTCAGTGTATTTAGTTCCTATTATATTATTGAAAAAAATATCAATAGTAATGCTTTTGTATTGTGATTGTAAATAAAAAATAATAAAATGTTTAAATCTTAGCTTTAATAACCCAATTAGTAAATCAACAAAAATGTTTATCACAAGAGTAATTTTTGTAATAGAAAGTTACAATTAAAACCAAAGGGAAAAATCCCAAAAACCTGCATATTGGACATATGATGTGCACGGGCAAGTTTAAAATAAAGTTTTAATTGGGCACGGTTAAATTCCTCTCCACCTATTTATCGCTAATCGCTTCCAAAAAATGCATTAAATGTACATGTACAAAATTAAAATTTCAAAAATCTCAAAAACTACATTTTGAAATAAAAACCAATTAAACCATTGAAAGCAGCGTAAAAAACTGCATTAGGTGATATGCTATTGATTTATGCCCATATCTGTGTTTAAATATAAATCAACTTTAATTAACCATTAACTAAATTAAATTTAAAATTCAAAAATTTCAAAAACTATATTTTGAAATAAAAGCTAACTACACCATTGAAAGCAGCGTAAAAACTGCATTAGGTGTTATGCTATTGATTAATGCCCATATCTGTGTTCGAATATGAATTAACTTTACTTGACTATTAACTAAATTAAGCTTATAATTCAAAAATTTCAAAAACTACATTTTGAAATAAAAAACTAACTACACCATTAAAAGCAGCGTAAAAAACTGCACTAGGTGCTATGCTATTGATTTATGCCCATATCTGTGTTCGAATATGAATTAACTTTAATTGACCATTAACTAAATTAAATTTAAAATTCAAAAATTTCAAAAACTACATTTTGAAATAAAGAACTAACTACACCATTGAAAGCAGCGTAAAAAACTGCATTAGGTGTTATGCTATTGATTTATGCCCATATCTGTGTTCGAATATAACTTAACTTAAATTGACCATTAACTAAATTAAACTTAAAATTCAAAAATCTCAAAAACTACATTTTGAAATAAAAAACTAACTACACCATTAAAAGCAGCGTAAAAAACTGCATTTGATGATATGCTACTCAAATATGCCCATGTTTAAATATAAAATAACATCAAGCTATCTCAAACAAAAAAATGCATTTTTGGAAGCGAGTAGCGATATATAGGTGGAGAGGAATGTGACCGTGCCCAATTAAAACTTTATTTTAAACTTGTCCGTGCATATCATATGTCCCATATGCAGGTTTTTGGGATTTTTCCCTTTGGTTTTATTTCCAATGAATTCCTTTTAATAGTAAATACATTACATATACCCATCAGAAATGGGTTTAACAAGTTCTCCTTCATTTCCAACTTTTACAAAGCTGCATGTTATATAAAATATATTTGAAGGCTACGCCAACTCCCTACAGTCATCTTTTGATACTGCGATAAGTAGATTATTTGTGCTTTGGTGGACAGCTAGTGCTAAGCTAATAATAACACAAAAAATCACTCTAAATAAAGGTAAGGTAATGACGTTTAAGTTTGAATGTGTTTGAGCATTCAAAAAGTTATATATTTTATCAATTGTTGCGTACGTATAAACTGCGATTAGTAACTTTCCTCCACCAGTTTAACTAAATCTTCAACAGGTTATTGGTCGCCACCAATGTAAAATGTAAAAATGTAAAATCTACGTTTAACGTCAATATCTCATCACGGCATACTGCTATGTTCTTCCTGAGATTGACGCCTGTCTCTATAAATCATCTTTTTACTAATCTACATATACTAGTCTACGGAGGCGAGACAGGCTTATCATCTTGCGATGATCTTCTGCACAGAGAAGGGACACTCTGTGAGGATGCTGTGGTATATCACTACCCTTGTGACGAGCTCATAAGAGCGATACCACAGCATACCTGCCCCGTACTGACCAATTGGTACACACCGAGCCGAGCAGGATTAGCAAGCAGCTCTTCACTGCTGGTGAGCGGTATAAAATTAACAATTATAAAGCCGTTCCTAGTTTGTTTGGAATTGGTGGCAGTAGGTTAAGAATGAGTGGCAGTTAGAGTTGGCAAGACAATTAAGAAAATAATTAACTTTTGACGTTTTTTTATGTCACAAACTGTTTCTCT
The DNA here is from genome assembly GCA_029691765.1 of Entomobrya proxima. Classification (NCBI taxonomy): domain Eukaryota; kingdom Metazoa; phylum Arthropoda; class Collembola; order Entomobryomorpha; family Entomobryidae; genus Entomobrya; species Entomobrya proxima. The sequence goes on from CM056170.1 coordinate 38,883,859, forward strand.
ACTCAAATTACAATATAGTTTAATCTTTTGAATGAAAGTATTTGCATTTTCACACCACTAAATACTCAGACAAGTACGAATATGATGACTTTGTTTCTGTCGGGAGTTACCGTAGCGTACACCGATTCTAAGATACGTAGGACTGATGTTTTGTAAATGAAACAAACTTCACGTCTCATGCTGTGGGTATGGTTTCGGTTGAACACAATTACATTTTTGAGCAAAATCTCAAATCTCTGACCAGAAAAAGCACGCTAAGCCTTTCTGTTCACCTTTGTGAGTACTTGATATCCAGAACATCTCTTTATATCTGGCTGCGCTCTCACTTTCACCCACACAAATGCTACGTGCAACCAGTGAAAGTGGCTCAGTCAAGGCTCTAATTCGTAGCCAGACAGACGTAAAGTTTTTGCGCTCTTCTGTGACATATCGTTCGATAAATAAAACATAAGTGTTTCAAAATGCTACCATTAGACGCGAGTCCGTTTGATAACCTTACATTTGCTAACAATTCATTAAACTCTGTTGATAACAGTAATCTTACTGTAATGTGTACCTATCAAGAGCTGGAAAGTATTGAGGATTTCTTTAAATTGTTTCATCACAAAGAGTGCTACAGACATACAGCAGGGTTTACTCTGTTTCTGTGTTTGGCAAATTTGTTGATTTTGTTATTTGGATTGGTGGGAAATGTCCTGGTCATTTATGTGGTCGTAGTTAAGCAGAAAACCAAAACGGCGTCCAGTATATTTATTTTGAATTTGGCAGTAGCAGATCTGCTGGTGATTTTGTGTTGCATTCCAGCCACATTAGTATCCAATTTGATAATTCGTAAGTTTGAAAAATTATTTATTCATAATTTTTTAAAATACATCGTGTGACAGAACTTTATTGCTTTGTATTTCAGCTTGGGTTTTTGGTGAACCAATGTGCAAGATTACAACATACAGCCAGGGTTTCTCCGTATTTAGTTCAGTGTACTCGTTAGTGGCCATAACATTTGACAGGTAAGTCACGTCAAATGCTAATTTTAACACAGAGTATTCAACTTTGGCAAATACTTTATGTACTATTTCAGGTTTCGTGCTATTCATCAGTCACTTGGTGTAACTCCCAATATTTCCGCTAAACAATCTTGCCGACTTGTCTGTGGGGTTTGGATACTTGGATTACTTATTACTCTGCCGTGGGCGTTTGTATTCAAAGTTCTGCATGTTAACCCCTACAAAGACGAATATCCCGATCAAAGTCTCTTAGGTCATTCTACTCTTCCATTTTGTCGAGAAGTTTGGGAAACCAAAACGCAGGAGAGTGTGTACTTTTTCCTAATTCACGTTTCTGCCTGCTTCATTTTACCCTTTGGTGTAATAACAGTATGTAATGTGGTTATATGGCGTAACGTGTTGGGCTATGGTGCTACTTCTCAGACTGGATCAAATTGCAGTTTCCCGAACTTGAATAGATCAGGCATTCAAGAGACTCAAAGACGGAGAAAGCTTCGAGTGCTGAAAATGTTCACTGGATTAACCGTTGTGTTTTTCGTTTGTTGGCTGCCACTATACATATTACAAGCCAGGGTAAAACTATTTTACACTGAAGATTATAGGGGAAGTGCATTCGAGCAGTGGCTAGTTCCCATTTTGGTTCCTGTCGCACAGTTGCTGGGCAGTTGTAACAGTTGTGTGAATCCTGTATTGTACGCTCTGTTGAATCAGAAGTTTCGAGAGAGTTTTAAGCAAATATTTAAGTGTAGATTTTGTTCAATCATAAAACTTCGCCCGATTCCACTCAGAAATCTGGATGAGCAAGTTTGAATAGATATGATTGTTCAATTTACCGTAGTAGCTTAAAACAGTATTTGTCATAGGATACATGCCAATAGCCGGTAGTAAATTTTTGGGTTCAACCGTTGCCAATTATACATTTGTGGCATGCCAAATAAACAGCTTGGAGTCAACGACCGGTTAAAACATGTAAATTTGTAATGCTAAAGCCATACTCTATTGTCAGAGGCAACCTGCCAGTTATCCACTCGCAATTGTGGCACCAACGGTTGTCCCACCTTACCGGTACTAATCCTCATACCTTCTAGAAATGATGTCTGCTCCTATAATTCCAATCAAATATCTGCAAACTATACAAAGTTCCTTGATTTTAAGCTGATATATATAGAAAAAGCAGATAGTTACGACAAAATAATCAAAATGATGAAATTTTTTGATTTATGTGTAAGTAACATTTTTTCTAGTGGAGGTTTTCAGCAACAATTTCATTGTGTTTGGAATAGCCTACACAAAGATTTGACTTTACTATTTCCATTTCACTTTTACAAGATTAAATAAAGTCGGTAACGTTTTACGTATTCCAGATAATTTATTTCTAAGCTTTTTTTAAATAAGCTACCTATCATTAGCCTAACGTCAAATTATTAACTCGTGAGAACGCATGCAGTATTTAAAGTTTAGTGAAAAATAATATTTGCAACACCATGTGTAATCAAAGGTTAAAAACTCTTATGTAATATGAAGCCATAAAGATGCTTAGAAGTTTTCAGAAGAAAAGTTTCCCAACCTATGTTTGTTTGAGCAACCGTATATATTTCCATTGAAAGGAAGCCGTTCCAGGTGTAACTCTGAAAAATGCTGAAACGTCAAAGATTACGATGGTAACATATTTTACATGATATAGGTGGCTTATACACGCCTTTAAACTTGTGCAAAAATAAATTTATCTAATTGGGCACTGTACTTGCAGTCTTTGAACCGTAGCTTTCCTATAAATGTTCAGTCACAAAAAAGAATATCATATTTATAATCTAACTACTAAAATACATACAAAATGAAATATTTTGCTAATTCTCCAGAGTTTCACCTGGGACGGTTTCCTTGTTAGTAAAATGGAGAAGTATTGCGAAATCAGTTAGTCTCATTCTAAATGTAATTAGTTAACATTTACTGAAGCTTGTTTGTTTAATGGAATTGGAACACATGTACTTGTCATAAGAAAAGACGGTGTAGGATTCTATGAAAGGCTGGTTGCTTAAATTACGCAAATCGGAACTACGTTACTGCTTTAATTAGCAAAATAATAAAACATGTTACGCAAAAGTAAACGAGTTAAAATGTTTGGCTTCTTTGCTCCGTAGCAGTTAGTAAATTTATTTATAAGTCGAACTAGCGAAAATATGTTGAATGCGATGGGCTGACGTGATATGGACAGAAGTCATGTGCGATGGCTTTTGGAAAAAAGAGAAAGTAAGCATTTTTCATAGAGTACCGGAAAACGTTTTATATAATTATATACTAGACTTGGATGTTACTGTGTTTCCAATGTATACATTCTTCACAAAACTAAATTCGTCGTAAGCTTAATTTATTTTTTCCTTTTTAAATTATATCCCTGTGGCTTTCTACCGAAACCTTTTTCTGTCTGCTCTCTAAATACTTTATTATAGCTGGTTTTTAGAAATACGTATATCCGCAATGCAATGCAATGCGTAACTAAAATACATGTTTGTTTTCTTTCAGACGTGAATCTTGACAAAAAAGCCAGTTGGATAGACAATTTTTGTAACATGAACAAATACCTCTTTCCTCTCTAAATTGAACTTCAAATTCCACTCCACAATTTTCTGTACACAGGATAACAATAAAATAAAGTAGTTTCACATATTGTTAGCAGTTATATTATAAACATTTTAATAATGATATTCAGTTCCCTGGAAGATCATAACATTATTTTCATAAATGTTAATGTACTTCGCTATGTATTTGTTGTATTTAATTTAAAAAATTACCAAATTTCTCAGAAAGATGTTGGTTTATATTTGATAGCGTACATGCATACCCCATTTTCTGCATTGATATAGTTGTTATGAACCAGATGTTTGAAGTTTAGAGTTATAATGTGGCTTTTGCTCTGTCAAAACACATCCTCATTACAAATTGTGATGACCTTCATTTCCATTAAATCAAGTATGAAGGTTATTGCACTTTCCTATATATTTTATATCTTTAGAATTGCCAACAAACAAAAGTAAGCAAAGAACGCTGAACTCAGTACATGTCTTGTTTGATTTTAGGTCTGAGCGAATCTATTTCAAGCAAAATTTTATAGAAGTTATTTGACATAACCGCACCGTTATTAATAAGTCTTAGTCAACTGAAAACGAAAACAATTCTTTTGAACAGCAATTACTTTGTAGAGAAGAGGTATAACGTTTTCACCTCGCGGCGAAAATTCACATATGACAAAATAGTATGAATACGTAAGCTTTACGATTGAGAAAAGTTGCAATGAAAAACTTGCAAAGAAATGCAAAATAATGTATTTTTAAATCTGTTAGAAGAGCCATTTTCTAAACTTAGTTCCTATACCGGAGAAGCAATTTTTTCCACAACCTTTTAAAAAAATATTTCGTGCTTTTTACAGTTCGAATCGATGTAATCTGCAGTAATGTGCCTACGTCATTTCATCCAGTTTTTGGAACTCACATTTTGCATCAAACATTCAATAAGACAACCATGTCATGGCATGACAAACTCTTGAATTTTTATGACATGCATAAACTTACATTTGTAAACATGTAAAATCAATTTCCTCTTCTGCAATGTGAGTGGCTCAATGTGCAACTACATCAACCAGCAACAAACTGCTACACGAGTCTGTTTAGCCAAGACTTGACAAGAGCTTTCTTAAATGCAGCATCTCATACTAATATATGTCAAGGAGTCTTAATTTTCTAATGTACTCCAAGCTAAAGGCGGTGATGTTGTGCATGCCAATCGACTTTATTGCCGAATAATCTTGAAGATGCGAAAATAAAAGAATGGAAAGCCGGAGATCAAAAGAAAGATACGACAGCCAGCACATCTGCGCTTATTCAAATATTGCATTCATTTTTGTCGAGTAACAATGATTTTTCAAAGAAAATTTGTAAGCCGCACAACGAAGTTTCAGCACTGTAAGTTCGTAATTTGAGTAATAAAGTTGTCAAAAAATTAATATTTGTTTGGATGTCAGGCGTTTATTTTAAATAATAAATAGCCGTCATTTTCATATATGTCGTTGAAAAGATTTAATTAGCTTTTCATTGCTAGAGACTTTAGTAAATTAATGTTCCCTGCCAAGGGAACATCAAGAAAGGTGTAGTAAGGACACACAGTCATAAAAATGGTTGTCCATTAGGCAGTTAAAATGTCCCAATAATAATCAAGTATATTAATTCTCAGCACAAATCGAAGTTTGCAAAAAATTCAAATAGCACAAATCTTAATGTATGGGTTTTCTTATAGCACATCCTGTAAAGTTGCCATCGATATGCTATAATGCCGTCACTCAAATAATGTAAATTAATCTTGAATTAGCAATGGTTTTTATGCTGAATCTAGTAGCAAAATGCTTCTTGTTAACCTTAATACATACGTATCAACCACAATTGTTTGATCTAACTGAAAAGAGTTTGTGTCGAAATGGCGGCTAACATCAGGTCATTTCATAATTTTATTTAAATAATAGAATGTACATTCATGTATAAGGAGAAGATTATTCTGGACAATGCTTCAAACAAAATGCTTGATCCCATCCTCTAATAAATTAACAGCCCAGGCAAATCTTTTTATAAGCTTTATTTCCATTTATTCACTACCGGAAGCGCATGCTGAGGTAGTTAGTGTGATCACTCTGTTTGTCTGTCCGTCGTGGACACGAAATATCAGCATCTCCATGGCAGAATTGTACAAAATTTGGCATAATAATTGCATATTTTATGTTAATAGCGTTTTATACACATATTATCGGGCTTCTAGCTTAACATTTCAAAAAGTTGCAAAAATGGGTATTTTTCAAGCTCTTTTGGGGATTTTGGTATGGGTATTTGAAACTCTTTGAAACACATTTGAATTCCTTCAAGACACATTTGGAACCCTTTGAAACTCATTGGGAACCCTTTGAAACTCATTGGGAACCCTTCGAAACTCATTGGGAACCCTTTGAAACTCATTGGGAACCCTTTGAAACTCATTGGGAACCCTTTGAAACTCATTGGGAAACCTTTGAAACTCATTGGGAACCCTTTGAAACTCATTGGGAACCCTTTGAAACTCATTGGGAACCCTTTGAAACTCATTGGGAACCCTTTGAAACTCTTTGGGAACCCTTTGAAACTCATTGGGAACCCTTTGAAACTCATTGGGAACCCTTTGAAACTCATTGGGAACCCTTTGAAACTCATTGGGAACCCTTTGAAACTCTTTGGGAACCCTTTGAAACTCATTGGGAACCCTTTGAAACTCTTTGGGAACCCTTTGAAACTCATTGGGAACCCTTTGAAACTCATTGGGAACCCTTTGAAACTCATTGGGAACCCTTTGAAACTCATTGGGAACCCTTTGAAACTCATTGGGAACCCTTTGAAACTCATTGGGAACCCTTTGAAACTCATTGGGAACCCTTTGAAACTCATTGGGAACCCTTTGAAACTCATTGGGAACCCTTTGAAACTCATTGGGAACCCTTTGAAACTCATTGGGAACCCTTTGAAACTCATTGGGAACCCTTTGAAACTCATTGGGAACCCTTTGAAACTCATTGGGAACCCTTTGAAACTCATTGGGAACCCTTTGAAACTCATTGGGAACCCTCTGAAACTATAATTCAGCACGTTGCTTGCCGTTAGTAACTCATTTACGAAGTTTCTTGTTGATTCATTAACCAGTCAAAGGCAAACCAAAAATTAGCTTGCTCGTAAAGAAGAGTTTGATATATTCTTATTAGAACCATTTGAAAATAAAAACCTAAAAATATCTAATACGTACAAAAAGGCCTTGAATTCAAAAAGGGCATCTGATTTTCGGTAGCTGTTCACCATTAGCCGTTTGGAGGCGAAAAGTGCAAAAAGTACGACATCCTGAATATCTCTACAAATCTTTAAGCTAGATAGGTGAAACTCATTGTCAGTCCACACGGGTAATTAACCAAGCTGTTCAATATTCTGGTACCCAGGTTACCCCAAACCACACCGATCCCCCCGGGGCAGCTCCCCCTATACTTAAATGCTTCCTAACACTGTGAAATTCAGTTTTAAGGGGTAATTTAGTACGCTGGTCAAGACTTTGATGTCAACATAACTCAGACCATTACAGTAGTCAAAATAAATTGTCATCCTCGTCGGCTTTCCTAAGTTTACAAAAGTTTATTCATTTGAACGACAGATTTTCTTGTGTTCCGTTTTGCAAATTTTAAGTACTTTAAATATACAAATTAATTCCGCTTTTTTGATTGTGACACTATCAAATCGAAACAATTACCCAAGGGGGACAGTTTGGTTAAATGATAAATGATGAAACTCCCCCCCAAAAAAAGCGTTTTTTGCATAAAAGTATTTTTATTGATAAATTGTTAACAAATAAAGCAAAATTGTTGTCAATTAAAATTAGCGAAGTATTTATCCATATTACCATCATTTAATTGTGTCGTCTTATTCATCCACATTCAGAAGTTATACCATTTTGTTTCTACGACGGAGAACCTGTAGTGAATGTGCATTTATAATCATGTATAATACAAAATGTGTAAGGAATAGGTACTCATAAGCTTAAATTAAATGTAATAACATATATAATAATAATGAAATAGTTTATAGGATACACATTACTATGCGAAGCAAATAAAACCTTGTTATATCCGTACAACCAAATTACTTTAATTTATTGAAAGTCAAATATAAGTATTGCATCTGATATTCGTTCGGTTAACAATACCCCAAACTCAATCAAAAAGTCTTCCGTAATATCCATAAAAGCTCCATATTTAAACCTTAGTGGTCCCAATGCCATTCCTTCTTTCATAGCAATTCTAGACGCATTTGTTTTTGTTTCCATCCAAATTCTTTTACCAATGCGGCGATTTCTACTCACAATTCTGGAAACCGTTACCAAAAGTTTGATTCCTTTTGGCAAAACTATTGCAAACCCAAAAAGCAAAATCAATGCTGCAACTATGGCAATTATACAAACACTTGTATCTACTATACCGGCTCCATGAATACTTATCCATAAAGTTAATACAAGGCTCCAAAAAGGAAAGTTTAGAGCCAAATAGAACATATAATTTAAAAATGACTCAAAAGTTTTTTGAAGGATAACAATAAAAATGTAAATTGATTTGAAATCCCTGCAGCTAAAAATTCTCCTGTCAAGAATATATGTAATTGTCATAAAACTATCCAAAATATTTAAAGCAATGAATACAAATACTGTTACGCTCCGAATAAGTTCCGATACGGCCGGTAACAAAAGCAAGGCTCTGAGAAATAAACTAAGTAAGTTTTCTATTTTTTCCCGATGATAGGCATTAGTATGAAAAAACTCTTCAAAAATGTAGTGATACGCATCAAGGTTTAAAATTAAAAGAAGAGTTGTTACAAACAAAGGTGCAAATGCAATTGGCACTAGAGCTAAAACTAACAGCATATCAACTCCAGTTCCAGCTTTAGCTAATTCCTTAAGGTGTTTAATGTTTCGGATGTCGTAATAGAATGATATTAGCGAGCGTTCTAGATTTATAAAGAAATTGGCCGCGCTCAGAAACAAATTTTGTTTTGAGATTAGTGATGCCGCTACCCAGAACATTGAATAGATGCACAGTACAACTGCAGCGTATATGCATAACAAATATTTTGGAGGACCTTGATTGGCCTGTTTAAACAGTGTGTGATATACGGCCACAAAGATACCCGCGTTGCCCATCAAGAGAATAGTGGCCAGCTGTATTCCAAATGGAATCCATTTCTTGGTAGGCTGAAGCAGTTCTAACTTGGTATATGTGGTATTCCATCGTAGAGGAATGGGAGGCATGTAGAAAAATACTATGTTTAGAAGCTTTATTGCTAGAATATTTGCTTGGGTTAACATGATTCCTGAAAACCCAATTATATTTGTATACTGTTTTTGTTGGAGTAAAATCTGGGTCTGGATCCGCTTGTCTTGAGACCTATGGATCAAATGGATACGTCTCAAATAGGATGATTATTAAGTACAAAGTGTACCAGATACACAAAAAGTTTTGAAGCAAAATAATGGTGTGTTCAGGAGAAAAGTCTTAGGTGAAATGGAAGTTTCTCGGCTAGAAAAGAATATACGTAGGCTAGCTGCGCGTGTAATTTATGAATTATTGGTTCTTTATTTTTGATAAAATATGATAATTTTAAATAAAAAATATCAAGGAGCGTAATTTCAGCAAAATTATTTTAATTTTTATAAAAACAACTCATGTAGTATAAAATTAGTAATATATTATTAAGCCAGCATATTTTTATTGCTTTCTGTTAGTATGGTCCTCTGATTGGTGTATGGTATAAACTTATATTTTTATTTGGTTTTACCAACAAATTTTTGTTGAAGTGTATCCTAAAAAGGCGTATCTTCGAGTATTAGAAAAACATGTGAAATTATTCACAACATTAGTACAAATTTGTGGTACCTTGTTTTTCTTGTCTACAAACATATACATTTTCACATACAGCTGTAGACCCCTTCTGATGTCCTAATTTTAAATAAGTAAAAAAACCGATGTTATCATGTTTTGAAAATATATTCAAATCGGTGTTTTCTGGCTATACTGTATAAAATATGTTTTTTAAAAAAATATAGTCATAAATAATTCAATGGTGGCAATCCATTAAAATGCTTGCTGCTATAGACGATATGTATTCCGAGAAAACCAAACATGTAAAAAGGCTCTAAAATTAAAAAAAAACTACAATAAGTTAAAAATATTTCTAAGTATTTATAAATAAATGATAATATTGAAAGTCTGATTTAAAATCCAGTTGGCCAGGTCGGAGGGAAATAAAGTAGACATTCGACACAGACACGACGTCTTAAATAGCTATCCTGCAGAAACACCAAGCTAATATGTTGTAGGCCAAACAAAAAATTGTGTGTTTGTTACCAGTACTGAAACAGCAAAGCTTGTCAATTGAAAGTTATACAGTGACAGATTTCCCCGAATATGCGAACTAAAGAATAGATTTACTGATGCACTAAAATGACATTTTTTCCAGTTCCAGAGGCCAAAAGATGTTTGAAAACACAATTGCGCAAACAAATTAAATACATGAAATGGATGGATGGTATATCCCTTGTGTTGTGTTTTAGACAAATTTTACTGTAATATTATTATCAGTAACCGGACTTGCTTGATACTTAATACATTTTGAAAAAATACATATGAATGAATGAATGAATGAATTTGATTTATTTCAGTATTCGCTTCATATAAATTAATACAATCCACAAATCCCATATTTCTAAGTAACTACATAGTAAGAGAAAACCAAAAAATACACAAGTAAGTCAGGAAATATTATCAAAAAAGTTGAGTGGTATATCAGATATTAAATAATAATGATTTCCACATTTTTGATATCGAAGATTTAATAAAAGCATTAGAATTCACAATTGCAATTGCAATATTTACTTTGGAACATTCCAATACTACAACAAGATTTATTACTTATTCAGTTCTACACTAATTAGTTACCATATTATTGGCTGACATATTTAATATTCGTACTGAGTGTAAAATAGTTTCATAAAACTTTACTTGAAATCTAAAACAATTATAGCATTCGAAATTCGTTGTGTCAACAGATAAGCAAAATCAATTACAAAATCCTTGTTAGCATTTTTAAATCCTCCATTTTTAATCTATAGTGGCGCTAACGCTATAGACTCCGTCATAGCTATTTTAGCCACTTTTGTTTTTGTTTTCAACCAAGTGTTTTACAAACAATTTGATTTCTTTTAACAGTTTTGAAACGCATGGTTAAAACCTTAACGCTGATGATGATCGACTAATTATCCTGAGCAGTCGAATGTTTACAAAAAAGCTGAGAAGAAAAGCGTAGAAGATGAGAATTCGATTGCTTAGGTTTTGAATGAATCCTAAAAATTTGGACTTTCCATTTCCCTTTAGGTGTCTCCAGTATAGCACAAATAGTCTTCAAAACGACGGGGTCCTTCTTCCTTTTCGTGTGGTTGGACATTCCGGTTCTTCTTTGTACTGGTTGGCCCTGTTACTGTTGTCCAATTGCACTGCTATCGGGCTTATGCTGCTGTTTAAATACTACAATTTCCTCACTCTGCTGTTGTTGTATTTGTGGTAGTGCCATCATCGTTTGTCCTCCTTGGCCATTGTTCCTTCTTCCGTTACAGACGATCTCATAATGGTTTCCAAGGCAAATTTGCAAAAAAGGCAGCATTTGACGTAACGTTTGCATTTCATTGCACTGTGACCAGGGATCAGACATCGGAAGCAGCATTTCTTATTCTTCAAAATTTGTATCCGTTGATCCACTGTGTACTGCGTCTTTGCTTTACCACAGTGCTCCGACTTGTGTTTTTGGTATCCACAGAAAATACACTTGTGTTTGCCTTTCCCCTTCTTATCTTTGCCTTGCTGCTGACTCGTGTTGGCAAAATCGGTTGCTGTGGGAATTGCTGTTGACTGATCTTTGTCCTTTTTTTCCGTTGCCTCGTTTCACTGCTGAAGCTGCTTCTGGCGCTGGAGTAAGCTGCATCTTTGCCAAAGATCTGTCCATCTTATTGTGCACCTCCGTATTCAAAAATTCCATAAGAGGTGTCAATTTTTCCTCGTGTCCGGGATGACGCTGCCACGCTTGAAGAATCTCCTCCGGTAAACATGATTCCACGACAGGGTACACAATGTTTTCGCACTTATCCTGTGCCACTTCCAATTCCTCTAAATTTCTAATGTGGGATGACAGTTTAGGGTACAAATCCAAAAACTCCAACTTGGATCCATCCGTAGCATTCTTTTTGACCAGTTCCAAAAGATCCCGCACGTAGACTTTTATGAGCAGGCTGTCCCTCCCAAATAGCTTCTTCAAAGTGTCTACAGCAGCAGCGTAATTTTTGGCAGACACGATGAATCCATCGATACATTTTCTAGCAGCTGATGACTTTGGGATACACTGCAGGAGGTATTGAAACTTGTCTGCATCCGAAATGCCATGATCCAGGTGGATATTCTCGAAGCTCGCCCAAAAAGCTAACCAATCACGCACATCACCCGTAAACTCAACCAGCTTCCGTTGTGGTAAATTGCGGTAGACCGCCACTGCTTGTTGCACTACATCTGCACCTTTGGTTAGATGGACATCGACTATCCTTTCCGCAACGGTCATCTTCTTGAAAAATTCGGTACGGAACTCCTCAACAGCCAAAAACTTATCTTGGTCATTTTCCGCGATCGTTTTCTCCACAGCCTTCTCAATTGCACTGGTAAGGGCTTCATATCTCATTCGTAAGGTCGCTTTGATGGTGACAACCTCCTCAGGATCTGGGTTTGGGGCTGCTAACACGTTCTCCAGTTTGACCAGCTCCGCATCAAACAGCTTGCCCTTGGCCTTGGAAATGGTGGTGGGGTCCATGGTTTTCTCAGTTAAGCGGTCTTCAAAAACGGCAATCTTTCTATTCACAGTTGTTTACTTCTCTTGACTACGCAGCCAGCGGTGGGTGCCTCCAAATGTTAGATTCGAAGCTTCTAACTAGCTAACGATAGGGTTTTAGTGACTCTGATTTAGCCCTATCTACTGAGTTCGTCTGATGTACAATGCTTTCTCTTTAATGAACATTTAACTTTTATTTAAGGACTCAAAAAGGATAAAAGTTACAATGATTACTTTCACTCTAAAATTTACAAGTGACGATTGACTGAACAGCGAAGTGATGAATGATCGTCAATGAGCTGCACTGAACTGATGACTACTGCACTGAAAAGGTGCATTTACGCTGCTCAGCGCAGCCATAACAATTTTAAAAGTACCCGGGTTTTACAATTCGAAACTACATACTAAATGCACTTTTGACGACACGAAACACTCTCTGCCAACTGGAGATTCAGTTGAAGTCCGTAACCCCAATTTTATAAGCTATTATTTTATTTTTAATAGACTGTACCGGAGTCTGATATGGAGGACCAAAGTGTCAAGGGAAAATATCCATTTTAAGAACAATGTATCGGGGGGAAATGTCCGCGGGAAAATACATCCAAGGAACTTTTGTCCAGGGAAAACTGTCCGGGGGGATCCGAATCGGATCGTAGGTCAAAATTCTTTCCCATTAGTCTACAATTAAAACTTCCAACCATTACTCTTAAGGAGAACGAGTGTAATTTTATCAAAGTATTCTACTTCATGTTCGGATACATGTGTCCTTGACCAGTGAAGTGGAACTCAATATATACTCAATTGGAATGGAACCGTGACAAAGCCAAACTTATCCCTTGCATGTTGTCATTTCTACTATTTGGGACTATTGGAGTACTGTGTTTCGTGGAAGCTGCCTATTTACAAACACTGCTTCCATTATTTCCAGTTCAGCTTCACAATCGAGCTTTACTTATTCTGGTTGGTATTGTATCCTGTGGATGTTAGGTCACTATATTTGTTGCAGCTAACAACAAAATGATTTCTTTGAAACTTCTTTCTTGAGTCTTTTAACCAACTGCTTGTTTTACTTGACAAAGTTGAACAAGGTTTGTATAATTAAATTCATTTATTTGCTCGCTGCGTCAGCAGGTGACCTTATTAACGGACCAGCCTAAATCGGCTCTAGACCAGCCTAATTCGGCCCTAGACCAGCCTAATTCGGGTATAGACCAGCCTAAATCGGCTCTAGACCAGCCTAAATCGGCTCTAGACCAGGCTAACTCGGCTCTAGACCAGGCTAACTCGGCTCAAGACCAGGCTAACTCGGCTCTAGGCCAGCCTAATTCGGCTATAGACCAGCCTATATCGGCTCTAGACCAGCCTAAATCGGCTCTAGACCAGCCTAATTCGGCTATAGACCAGCCTATATCGGCTATAGACCAGCCTATATCGGCTATAGACCAGCCTATATCGGCTCTAGATCAGCCTAAATCGGCTCTGGACCAGCCTAAATCGGCTCTAGACCAGCCTAATTCGGCCCTAGACCAGCCTAATTCGGGTATAGACCAGCCTAAATCGGCTCTAGACCAGCCTAAATCGGCTCTAGACCAGCCTAAATCGGCTCTAGACCAGGCTAACTCGGCTCTAGACCAGGCTAACTCGGCTCAAGACCAGGCTAACTCGGCTCTAGGCCAGCCTAATTCGGCTATAGACCAGCCTATATCGGCTCTAGACCAGCCTAAATCGGCTCTAGACCAGCCTAATTCGGCTATAGACCAGCCTATATCGGCTATAGACCAGCCTATATCGGCTATAGACCAGCCTATATCGGCTATAGACCAGCCTATATCGGCCCTAGATCAGCCTAAATTGGCTCTGGACCAGCCTAAATCGGCTCTAGACCAGCCTAAATCGGCTCTAGACCAGCCTAATTCGGCTATAGACCAGCCTAAATCGGCTCTAGACCAGCCTAAATCGGCTCTAGACCAGCCTAAGCCGGCTCTAGACCAGCCTAAATCGGCTCTAGACCAGCCTAAATCGGCTCTAGACCAGTATAAACCGGCTCTAGACCAGCCTAAATCGACTCTAGACCAGCATAGACCATTATTAGCTCGCTGCTTTGCAGTGAAGCTATTTAAGCAGTTGTGTCCCACTGTCTGTCTGTCCGTCCATCCGTCTACTTTATTTTTGGGGTCTATACTAGGCAATTTGGGGTCAAAATCAGGCAATTTGGGGTCAAATTCAGGCAATTTGGGGTCAAATTCAGGCAATTTGGGGTCAAATTCAGGCAATTTGGGGTCAAAATCAGGCAATTTGGGGTCAAAATCAGGCAATTTGGGGTCAAATTCAGGCAATTTGGGGTCAAATTCAGGCAATTTGGGGTGAAATTCAGGCAATTTGGGGTCAAATTCAGGCAATTTGGGGTCAAATTCAGGCAATTTGGTGTCAAATTCAGGCAATTTGGGGTCAAATTCAGGCAATTTGGGGTCAAATTCAGGCAATTTGGGGTGAAAATCAGGCTATTTGGTTATTAGCTCGCTGCTTTGCAGTGAAGCTATTTAAGCAGTTGTGTGTCCGTTTGTCTGTCTGTCCGTCCATCCGTGTACTTTATTTTTGGGGTCTATACTAGGCTATTTGGGGTCAATATCGGGCAATTTGGGGTCAAAATCAGGCAATTTGGGGTCAAAATCAGGCAATTTGGGGTCAAAATTAATCAATTTGCGGTCAAGTTCAGGCAATTTGGGGTCAAATTCAGGCAATTTGGGGTCAAATTCAGGCAATTTGGGGTCAAATTCAGGCATTTTGGGGTCAAAATCAAATTAATTATTATTTATTATATGGGATTTAAACCAGGCTTAATGGCTTTAGATCTTTTTTCTTAAAAATTAAGTTGTTATATTATAATTTTACAATATTTACGTTTATAGCAGCGAGCATCTTTTAATGTTTACCATGGATGTTTATCTATTATAGAGATGTTTTATCTATTTAAGATGGACTTAAATAGATAAACAGAGAATAGATAAATAGAGAATGATCTTTAAACCAGGTTAAATGGGGTCCAAACTCCAGATGTTTCGCAGCAAGCATTTTTAATGGTTTACCATTCTCTGGTTGATTAATCGCGTTAACTTCTTTTTTAAACCGTGTCATATATTATTTCAGAGTACGAAATGCCCAGAAAAACAAGAAAACCTGACTACCGAGAATACTTGAAATTTGCGTGCATTGCAACTCTAGGAATATTTCCGTTTATGACAGCCACAGGATATCTATTTGTGGATCTGGATGCCAGCTACTACTTAGCCGAAGCACTGCTTCCGGATGCAATGTATAGAACCCTATCAACAATTTATCTCAGTACCTGTTTTGCGCTTTGGTGCGTTATTAATTTTCAGCTGTTGTGGGTTTTGTTTCGTTGCCTTCTTTGTACTAAATTTTGTAATTCTTGTTTCTCAATTGGATCAGCTCTTTATGCTGCATTTTGGGCTGCAGTGTGCGCAAATTTGCTAATATTTCGATCATCACCTGAACAACTATCCAGCTTTATATAAGCTGTTATTTGTATGGTAGAAGTTAGCGGACTAATTTGTTGTGTTATGGTACTTTACGGTATTTCTGATGCTTAAGGTAACACTGACTTAGTGATTACAATACACAAATTTCGGAATTTCACACAAAATAGGTTGTTGTTAATTAGGCGCAAAAGCTACACCACAAAAGCAAACCTCATCCATTACGGGCTTTGAGACCGGTTCTAGTTAAATATGGCGCATTTTCTCCTATCGACAAATACCTTTTACAGGAATCTATGTCACTAATTTGTTCTTCGGACCTTTGATGTGGTTCTAATGTTTGAATAATTAGTCAATGAGAGTTGTAAAACTAGATAAGAACAAACTAATCAATTATAAGTTTTTCGTATTCATTTCAAAATGCAAAATTAACTGCTGGGTCAATAAAGGAACTACAAAGAGAAAATCTTCCAGCCATCTTGGACGATTCCCTAATCATTAGGGCCTAATGGCTTTGTTACTTAAGTTACTTTAACCTACCTCTCTTTACCGTTACAGAATCAAACGTCGTCCTAAAACTTTGGCGGATTTTTTGTATACTATCAACTTATTTCGTTTCCAGGATACATGCTTTTAATTTGATACTACATTAGCAATCGGTCAACTACATTGCCTATATACATGAGTATATTTATATTTTAATATAAATTATGAATGTATACTAGCACACAATTTTACATCTTTTTTACGTTGACTAATTTTTAAAACCTGACAAGATGAACGCTTATTGTACAACTAGCTTCTTAGTTGCATAGTAATCATACTTACGCTACTGATTAAACAGTTTGCTTAATATTAACCGTGACACACTAATGTCAAAATTTATTGTTAGTGGCGTTTAACCAGCGACCTAATAGTTTACCTTAAATGTTTTCATAACACTACTGTATGTAATTTTCGATATTACTACTTGAGTATTCCGCTAAAACCGGATAGCCAATATATGGAAGGCTGCCTGACACCAAACCAGTCTTTGGTATTGGGTTGGTAGGTTTGACAAAATGCAGCAAATCCGAGTAGAGAAAACTGTAGATTGGCATAGTCGCAAACTCACAATCTTTAAACAATGTAAAAAAATTAAAATTTATAATATTTAAATACGTAAAAGCCAGGATGCAGCTGCAAACCCCATTCTAATTGCGACATTGTTTCAAACAAATTTATTTTCGCTATATATCGCTGCAGTAATTAGAATTTGGGACACGACAAGATTCACAAGAAGCATTGTTTGCACAGTGAGAGGTCGTTCATGGTTCTAAAAACACAAAACACATTAGAAATACATTGGATCAACTTTTAAATCAGTAGAAGTGGAGGTCATGGATGCCATTTTTGTAAAACATACAGCTTTTACTCAAGCTTTCGGTAGTTTACTACTACCTTCATCAGGAGAATAATGATAGAATAACAAGAATAAACAGTAATGCTGAATTGATACAATAATATTCATTAAACCTAATCCACACAATAGTTGTAGCACCTGCTAGTAATGGATGGTGGTCCTAGAGTCCTGTTCCAGACGATACGTACTATTCTTGGCTGTAGGATAAGAGATTTGAATCAAGTATCTGGTTGGTTTTATGTGAATTATTGATGATGTTTGTGTTAGTCATTTTAGGGAAGCTTGGCATTGGTAACGGTTTCAATAGAAATGAGAATAGTCCATCCCAAATTGTGGAAGTGTTTTGACCTCTGTTTCCATTGGTGGTTTCATTAGTTATGATGTACATGTGTTCTTTACATCATTTTTTTCTGTTAGAACATATCGATACAACGTAAAATAGAAGCACTGAATACGGAAACGAAGTAACAAAAAATCGAGCAAATACAATACAAGTTAAAACTGGAATATGCATTTTTTAAGTAGGAAAACTTACTCCGGAATGTTAAAAAATTCATGAAATTTAGCTATTTCACTACAACCTAAAATATTTGATCGATCAGGTTTGACTTCCTTTGTGCAACTAAAACCTTTATGCTTTGTTATAAACACGAGTAAAGCTGTGTACAATGCAGAAATTCAATTAAGTGTGCATCCGTAGAAAAAAAGATCCATACGTCTGGATTTGAAAAAACGGTATTAAATGAACACACATATGGAAGAATATTGGATTCCAGAAACCTACAGCAATATGTTCATCTAATTCAAGTAAGGTTATATAAACGTTTATGAAAGCTTCCACTACATCAATATCCATGTTCCAATGGAAAAGTGGATTCAAAGACCAGTAGAGTACAATATGAATTTTAATATTTTGCTTTGCAAATTCATCATGTCAAGCTTGTAGTATTGGTGTGCTTATCCTTGTTCCATACAGCTATTAAGCTGATAATATTTTTATTCCTTTTAATTTTATCGAAGGCTGGTAATGATTTTGGTCTAGACTTCTGATTGTCGAAACCTATTTTTGCTTCCGTTCATACTCCAGGTGGAATCTGCACTCCATTGTTGCTGAAGTGGCACTTGACACTAGCTAGCAATAGCACAGTGAAATTTCTTTGGATTGTGATACGCTTTATTTCCGGTGCAAATGCGTGTTCTTTGTTAGAAACGGCCAAATGCTTGTGTGCTTGGCATTGATTTTTGAAGACCAGACAAAAATCAGATATTCTTTAGGATTTTTGCAATGGAAGACGAGCATTTTTGGACCCATTGGAAGCATAAAACCTCTCATTAATATACTTTTTCAACCATTGCTAACCGAATGAATAAGTGCATGCTTTGATTTTCTTAGAAATGGACTATTTAACTAAATAAGACAAAATAATAAAATGTTGAAAAACAAGATGGGAAATTGAGCGGACTAGCCAATTGAAGACGAAAAAAGAGAAAGTTTTCAGTTTAAATACTGCCATGACTTTCTCTTAGACATGTGTGGCAGCTGTTTTTATAATGTAGTAAGGTACGTGTGTAGATTTATTGTTTTAGGCTAACTCAGATTGAAATAGAAGTACTGAAGCAAAACCAAACAGATGGATGTGTATGATGTTTAGCAGATTCTTTATAGTTTATTTTCCAATCGTCCGCGAGTCGGGCCATTCGTGAAGCTTCTTTATTTTAATTATTTTCAATTTGTATTTGTGTCAAGGTAAACATATAAAATACCTTATATCAATGGTACCATATTTATACTAAGCAAAATCAGAGTACATTATATGTTTTGAAGTTATATATTGTCTTGAATAATGCACGCAACCTTGAACAATCTAATCAAGCATCACGTACATTCTGTCCGGAGTACATTTTTATTTTGTTTTCTACAATGAGGGTTTTGAAAAATAATCCCATATTTTACCTATCCGCCTACACGAATCCAACCTGTTTTTCTCTATCCCAATTATCCAGCCTTTTTAAATTGTACGCATTGTGTTATGACTGACCCTCAGGGTAAACGGCATTTAAAAACATCTGCTTATTGTAAAACCTTTTTGAAACAAAAATAAGAAATTCCATTGCATCTGGGAACCGTTAAAAAACAAGCGCATACTATTTATAAATGATAAACCAATGTACATCGGCATGAGCATTTTAATCGGGGAATAAAATTTGGTATTTATGATGCTTTGTTCAATGTTGCCCAACCCTAGCATTGTTAATAAGGTATATTATAAATTAATTGAAAATGCTGTCTTCAAAAAACTTCAGCACAGTTCCGAATTATTAACCTTCATTCATGAGATGTATGCAAAATTGAAGATTTTCACAACCACCATACCGAATACATTTTAAACTTTATTATCCGGAAAGCTACATAAAGAAATCATTATGAGATATTTTGCAATACAAATTTACAACAATCGAAATTCATTGCGGGTTCCAGAATTGTTGAACCAAATTATTTACTTAAAAATTTATGTACTTATTCGTATTTAATTTCAATATGAATTCCAATTTTCTTATTGTAGTTTGTTTAATGGTTTAGTAATAGTTTTATTAAGATGATTGTGTCGTTGGACTATAATGCATGAGCTTGATTCCAACGAAACAGCATATAAAAGGAAAAAAGTTTCAATACAGAGAGCACAAATAATTAAACTTTTAATTATATAAATATTGTGGATAAAAACACATATACATTTTACTCACCAAATTGCAAATTGGTTTTTATAACATTTTTGTTTTAATATTGACTAGTGTTTTACAGTATTGTTCGCCGTAACTTTCTAGAGTTTGCTCACCGTATGTGTCAGAATATACAATGCGGTTCATTGCATCTCTCTTGTTCTTGTTGAAACCACATTAACCCTTTTCTGAAATGCTCTTTCATAAACTATGTTTGTTCGTAAACGTCTAATTCTACTGCTTCGGAAAACATATGAGAAAGCGTATTATTAATCTCACCTATGTAGTTTGCCACACACTCCCTAAACTGCTTGCTATGAAAAGCGTACAAAAGCGGATTTACGCAACTATTTAATGCCGCCATCCATTGTGCTATCGGAATGAAATATTGATCAAAACTTGAATGCTCCCCTTCAGATTCTTCACTGCTAAAAAATTTGATTTTTGTCATTATAAAGTACAAAGGAAGCCAGTTTAACGCAAACGTAAGCGTAATACTGCACAGAAGTTTTGCAATCCCGGTCAAGTTTCCTCTGTCTTGCATTTCTTGTCTAAATTTTAAAATGTTTAGCCAGATCAGAATACATAGTACTGTGATTACAACAAGAGGAATCAGAAAGCAAAGAAAAACATGTATAGCGACAAAGTAGATGTTTCCGTATAAAGGAGTTGACCACCTTTCCACACAATAGGGATGTGTAATGTTCTTGGAGTCTGCTATATATTCAACGGTAAACACCCAAAGCCAAGGAAACGTAATTTTTAAAACAAAAATCCAGATTATGTAGATGATGCGTTTTGCTTGCAATTTGGAGAAACCTTGAGGGCGTTCATTGGAATTATACAGCATTCGGCATCTGAAATCAAAAAAATGTTTTTTAGCATTTTTGTTTAAATGTTGTAAAGATTCCAGAAACCGCTGGACGACAATTATTAGATTGTACCTGTCAACAGAAATGGCAACCAGAGAATACACTGAAGCAAAACGGAAACGCCTTGCGCATATGGTAAGGTTTTACAGAGTATGACGTCAAATACCCACGCTATAATATAAATTTAGAAGAATACTTAAAAATGAAGCAGAAATACAGAGGAATTTTTTTTTGGATATTTGAACTTACGAATGTACAGATTGGCAACCAGCGTGAAAGGTACGCAAAATATAATTACAAGCAGATCTGCTACTGCCAGGTTCCTTATAAAAAGGTTAGTGGCGGTTTGCATGTTTGCATTTTTAGAAATTACTAAAATCACTATCACGTTTGCAATGCAACCCAGAACAAAAATTGTTGTGCAAGCAATAACCAACACTGCTGTTATCCAACTACTGTATCGCAAATGCTCTATTCCCGAAAGGTCCCAAAAGGGTTGATGCAATTGCAAGGAGACGTTATGCATGGTGGGATGCTTGTTATTTCGGTAGAATAAACTGGTGGTTTTATAGGTGTAAGGAATGAGCGTAGATATGCTTTTATATAGAGTTATACCATAAGAACTGGCATACCAAATTTACTTTCACCGAAAAAATGAAGCTAGTATCCTTACTCCTCCAACCCTAAAATATGAATGAACAAAATACGTCTACTTCCCACGTACTACATAGTGAACGGATAACTGAAATGTCGTGTGTGAAACCTTCTTAGACGGAGAACTGGACTGACCAACTTTAAGTTTTTGGTGGGCGTCCTACGTAACATGCCTATTTCATTATATCAGA
The DNA here is from genome assembly GCA_029691765.1 of Entomobrya proxima. Lineage (NCBI taxonomy): Eukaryota > Metazoa > Arthropoda > Collembola > Entomobryomorpha > Entomobryidae > Entomobrya > Entomobrya proxima. The sequence goes on from CM056170.1 coordinate 38,905,668, forward strand.
ATACATTATATTTTGTTTGTGCCAAAAGGAATGTAGTTAACACACTTCTAGTCACAGAATCCGCTAGCAGATCCTTCGAATTCTAGTTTCTTTGAAAATGTCAGGTATATTGTTACATTTTCTATTAGGTTTAATAACACGCCATCTTATAAAACATTGAAAGATTTTCAAAGAATTTACTTATTTACCTTAGCCTTAAAATGTTTAGTTGAAAACATGATTACTACAAAAACCCAGGTACAAGAATGCACATGTCAACACGTTTTCAGCCCAACTTAGAAAAATATTTAGATAACACGGTACACCGAAATTATTTGGTACACCAAAATTCTAAATTATTAGGTTGTAAAGTAAAACCTTGTATGCCCTTCTATGGCTAATTTAAAATTACAAAATTAATTACGCAACAATCTTCTAAAAAATACACCCTTGCCTTTGGGGATTAGAAACAAGATAAATTCCGAGAAAATGTAGTAAAAATTACACTTTCACTTTTTATTCTTACATATTTTGGAATACGTGTTAGCCACAGAGATATTGTTATTGTTTTTCATGTGTTGACTTTTTATGCATATATGTATACGCTTGCAATGATGCTCTTCTAATAACTGTACAATTAGTTTAGTTACATTCCCGGTATTTCTTTAATGATTTCTAAAACTATATCAAATAAAAGCAGGCAACATACCTACATGTAGCAAAGTAGCAAAAAGAGGGGTACTTGGAAAGTAGATATCGCTTACTAAAATTTACAAAATTGCTTATGCCAGATACAAAATCAAAAAACGAAAAGCAGTATTCATCTTTACAGACGAGCAAACCTAACCTCCGGCCAAATTTTCTGTGTCAGACATAAAATTTAGTAACGAAAAACAAAAACCATCATTACTGACTATAGTTATTTACACTGTCACTCGCTTATGACATGGTAACCTTTGACCCCTTTGACTTAATGTCTTGAATTTCTAGATTTTTCTTAATAAACGTTACTTGTGCAAGCTAGTTTTCAAAGCAAAATGTAATTTACATGTTAAGCACTATATGCCTCTTTGTTGCTGCTATTATAATTTAAAAAATTCCAATTTTTGAGCAGAAAAATTACTTTTGTCTTCAATCTTGCAATTTTCTTAACACACTGTGTTTTTGTACTTGGCATATTTGAAGCTTTTACTCTGTCCCAACGTCTTTCTTAAGTATACATGAGTTATTTTAGAGTAAGTCCAAGTGATGGTGAGCACTAAAAATTAGAAGTTCTTGGAATTCCAAAGTTTTTGCATATACTTAACACACATGTGCCCGGTATACTTCACAATAAGTTTCAAAGTCTCAAGTTGCCCCGGAGCGGAATTACAAAGGTGTGAATTTTGAGCATCAAAAACTGACGTATTGACCTGTTACTCAATGACGATAAGGAGTTGACGTCTAAAACTTTTTTGATAAATTACTCATGCTATTAGGTTCTATCTGTGACAATATAACGTTCTGACCATTCTTCCCTAACTTTTTAGAAAATGATATATAAAAAAATCCGAAAATTTTACACATTTTTTTGAATTCAAATCGCTGTAACTTGTCAAGAATAGACTTTTGGAAGCCGCAAAAAAGTTGACCATCGGCAGTTTTTAATGCTCTATCTATCCTAAAACATTGTCGTCAAAAATGCTTAGCAACAAGGAAGCTATGCATAAAACTGTTAGTCAAGAAATTTTCTTGTATCGACTTTCATGTATTCAGAGTCAATCACCAAGTGTTTTAGACATGTAAATGATTTGGTTGACATCATTTTTAAAAGCCCTTGAAATGCTCTATCAGAAACAGTGTTTGCTATTCTGGCACAACATCATGATAAAAAATGTCAATCAAATTATTCAGTGCGTTTTTTACGAAGTGTGCGGACCTGGGGCCATTGTGTCTGGTCGCGCGAATTTTTTCGCAGTTGTCCTGCAATTGCATTAAGGGTTGGAGAGTTTCACAAAATGGATAGAGATAGAGTTTGGGCTTTTGTCAGGTTTATATTGCAAAGGACGGTGTTTCTTGTCGTGAAAGTTCAAACTGACAAAAAGGACTTAATTCAAAAGTTTAGTGCAATTTAAGTACATGAAGCATTTTTCAGCTTCAGTCCATGTTAGTCCAAAAAATCATTTCTAAAACACCAGTTCTTTTCATTACAAGAGAACAGTTGAAGTGGTCTGTAGCAAGGTTGTCTTAGGAAGAAATTCAGCAAAACAGGAGGAAAGGAAACACAGTTAGCCGCAAAACTGAACTGACTAAATGTTATTGTGTTTACAGGCTTCTAATTTTAGTAGCAGAAGCAATTTGAAAATAAAACTCTGACAGTAAGGAAAAAGTTTTTTCACTGCTCTCCATCTAAATCTTAATAACAGCTTACTGAAAAGCGTCAATGAATTTACAACAGAGCAAAGCACAGCTGCAAAAAATGTACGCTTACGGTGAAACAAACCGTATAATATACTAAAACCCTTAAAGCGTAGGTTCTTCTAATAGATAATAAATACAACGGTTTTCATTGTAAAATAAGTAGTGGGTTAGTAACCAGAATTAAAATTGAAACAGGAACCAGTGAAAAATTATTTTGCTAGGTGCAGGATTTATGCAAAATGGCAAACGAAAACGATCAAAATATTCGGAAAGTTAAACCAAAGGATGGTTGCACAGATTGCAGTATGTCAATACATGCGGAAAATAATTACATATACTTTACTATGTTCAATTTTTTATACTTGTATAGTAAACCATATACGTAATGTTTAAATCAATTAAAAATAAAATTGTGTACAATTTGATGGTGAAAAAGTCACAACGTTCTTCCTTCACAAATGCATTGGTGAGCAATTAAAAGCTTAGCCAAATATAATTTACGTTTCTATGACGCATATCGTTCTAATTTGTAATTTACATGGGTAACCCTAAATTTAAAAGCTAGAACATCGTGTAACCTACAGAGTTGTCTGTCATTTACTACAAAGTCGTGGACAAACTTATTATCAGAAGCATTCTCCGAATTAGTTTATAAAAACATAAAGTTGCTTAGTTGAAAAATAGTAACCTGCAATGTTAAAAACCTTTGAAAATTTCATCGTTGCGTTATCCGAACTTCCTGTATACCTAATTCATGTTTGTAACCGCTTCAAACTCTATTCATATCCAATTGTATGGAACGAAAAGGCCAAAAGATTCAACCTTGCATTTGCATGTAGTGGTAAAGAACAGCCGCTTTGTATGTACTACATTTTAAGTTGGCTAATACTCTACAGTTATATTTTAACAGTTTGTGTGATTATTGCACTGAATCCGTACTATACATTCGGTGCAAACAATGCAATGAAAATATATTACATTCTGATGTATGTTGCATTTATCTTCTCAATTTTACTAACTGCGTTGTATGACGTCCTTGTGCTCAAATTTGGTAAAGATTTGGTGTTATTTCTAAACTGGAGACTTATCCTACAAACCAAACGAATTTCGTTTAGTTTTAAAAGTTGAAAAGCTTTGAAGCGTCAAATAAACGAAATCTTCTTTATTGGCTAAGTACGTGCAAGGGACGATGTCTTTGGAGTAATTGGTGTAGGCTACGTCAACTCCCGACAAAAAACGAAGTCATCATATTCGTATTTCATGGACTTGTCTATATATTTAGCGCTGTAAAAATGCAATTACGATTAATTAAAAAATTTGGCTATCTTGGAATAAACATATGGGAGTAGAAGAACAATTTAAGACATTAAAAACATCAAAAAGTTAATTATTTTTTAAATTGCCCTGTTAACTTTAACTACGATTTTTAACTTTCCGCCAGCAATGCTAAACCAAATTTTAGCGGTTTTTGGTATTTTGGATGCCACCGATCGTAATGGCGTTGCTATTTTGTTTAGCATTGGTGGCGGAAAGTTAATAATCGCAGTTAAAGTTAACAGGGCAATTAAAAAATAATTAACTTTTTGATGTTTTTAATGTCTTAAATTGTTCTTCTATTCCCATATGTTTATTCCAAGATAGCCAAATTTTTTAATTAATCGTAATTGCATTTTTACAGCGCTAAATGTTCATACACATTTAAACTTAAAACGCCCATAACTTCCTTGCGTTAGGTTTATTTAACTTGAATTTTTTTGTGTTACTATTAGATTGACACTAGTTATCGACCAAAACACAAATAATTTTGTTTTTCGTAACTTCAAAATATGGCTGTCGGGAGTTGGCGTAGCCTTAGCCATTTTGATTATTCTGGTAGTAGTAAGTACCACCACCACCATTATAGTGCCAGGTTTGCTTATGCTGGTAAATAGGGATCACCAATATCTATTTTGTAAAATTGCTAGCAATAGACAAATTTGTGGCAGTATATACTTTTGGTTGTTTCGGGTTACGATAAACTTTTTACCGGCGCAAGTGGCAATTACAAATATACGTACGTTTACAGTCTTGCTTTGATTCTGTGTGACTCTCTGTTAACAATGCTGAAGCATATTGCTTCAGTTCGTATTTCAGTATATACCATGTAGTAAACTTTTCGATTATATCAAAAATATTATGTAGCTATAGCTCAAATACGTGACTTACTAAGCTATGTTGCTCAAGTCTATCTTGCATGTACCGGCATTATTCTTGAGGCAGCTGGAAACGCCGTTGTATTTAGTGAAAATAAAGCAAACCTCTCAGGAGTCTGTATATCCTTGTTAATTACACTGTTCATTTTTCAAGTTTTGTTAATATTTATTAATAGCGCTTGCAAGTTAGAAGAGATAAGTTATAAAATGACTACATATTCTTGGTTACGACATGTATCAAGATTTTCAAAAATAAGTAATGTAAGATCAACGTATCTCATAAGAATTGTTCGTGGCTTTAAAAAGATAAACGTTACAATTGGCAAGCAGAATTTAAGTCTTGACAAAAATATGCGAACTAATTATTTATCCAATGTGATGGAGTATGTTATAGATGTACAAATTGCTGTAAGTGAATTTATATAAATTCTATAGAAACCAATAAAATTAATGGGAATAAAGTAACTTATGAAGTTGTTTAATGTTACGTTTTAAATAAAATAAATAAAAACCAAATCAACAATGTCGTGCTATGCTCCTTTACCCTACAATAGTACATTTTCCACTCCAGCCAATTTTCTGTCAATTTAGTCTATCCTCATTTATGTCGTGCAAACAGTCTTTAAACTGTAAGACCATTTCTCCTGCACACTGTTTTTAGTCCAATTTTCAAGACAGTGAAGATTTTTTATTTAGTGCTGGACTCATGCATCATGTATATGAAAACTCATGTCATGTACCTTGGTCATGTCATGGCATGCCAAATTACATGACATGACATGAAGGATTGCTACATGACCCATTACATGACATGAAGTGCATGCATGTACATGCATGTAAAAAAAAGGAAGAAATAATTGACAAATTTGCCATCAGTCACCAGTTTCCTAGATATTTTTTTACGTAAAATCAAATAGAAATGATTCTTTTTTTCCAAATTTTTTATTTAAATTCTAAAACTAAAGAAGTAAGGTAGCTTTCACAATATTTTTATAACACTGGGCACCCATAAAAACTTCAAAGTTTTTAGGCTACTTAGATTTCAAAGAAATTTTAATACTTCATGTACATGATACATGACATGACATGAAGCTTTAGTACATGAAGCAGTACTTGACATGACATGACATGGGGGTTTTGAAATGTACATGCCATGAATACGAATTTTGGTACATGACATGCCATGAGTCCAGCACTATTTTTATTTCGAGCTATTTTTTTTGAATTGTGCATGACAAATATTTTGGTGTATTTTTTCATGCACAATATTAGTAAAATCTGCTGGTATGGTAGGTACAAAATATTTTTATTATTGACTTATGGACAATGCTTTGGTCGGAGGATGATAACTATTGTAAGTACAAACCTTTCGTTTTGTAAACGTATTTTTGTTATCTTTGTTGGAACTCCCAGTTGGAAGCTGTACTTCTTTGTTCTCGAAGTGACACAGCTTCCAGGAGAATTGTAACTTTCTTTTTCTTGTGATATATTGTATTTCCGGTGCAAATGTATGTTGTTTGTTAGGAAGGGCCCTCTTCCCCTTTTCTTTGTTATTGAATTTTTGCGCATCCGGTTAGAGTTTGAATTCGGCCATGGAAGTCACCGTGTATAAGCAGCTAGTAATTTCGTTGTTACTAGTCAGCTTAAAGTTGTTGATCAATATTGTATTCACTCCTGTTGAGGCAGTCAACCAAAAAACAAGAAACCACTCACAAATAACTTAAATTATAATAGACTGACTTAATGTTACGAAAACGCTTAATCGTGCTTGTGGGTACAAAAAACATAATTAAACACGCGTTTATTACTTATCAACATAATATGAATATTCTTGCTTTTCTTTACACATAAATTTAAGATAATTGATTACCACATTATGAGCGGGATAAAATTATTACCAAAAATGAGTATGCTATTCTAAAGGTAGCTATGCAAAGCACGAGTTTTATTTTCAGCGCTTTAAAAGGAAATATTTGTCAGTTTATGAAAACCTGCTTGCAAATCGATGGCAACTTTTCAGGTTGTGCTATAAGAAAACCCATACTTTAAGATTTGTGCTAAATGATTTTCTCACAAACTTCGATTTGTGCTATATGACTTTTTTCAAAGACTTCAAATGATGCTATATGATTTTTTGGGGCAAAATGAACTTTTGGTACCAAAATGATCAGGAGATTTTGAAACACATTTTGGCACTATCAGTTCAAATTGCCCCAAAAAATCATATAGCATCATTTGAAGTCTTTGAAAAAAGTCATATAGCACAAATCGAAGTTTGTGAGAAAATCATTTAGCACAAATCTTAAAGTATGGGTTTTCTTATAGCACAACCTGAAAAGTTGCCATCGAAATAGTTTCAGGCTTTTAACTATTTTCATGTGTTTTTTTTCTTATGAAGGATTATGTATGCAAGTATATCAACAAAATTAGTTAGTTGGTAGAGTTAACAACTTGCAAACATAATCACACAGCATACGCAGCTGAAGATTGTCATATTAAATATCCGTTTATTTTCAAAGAGCATCTGCACTACAATGCTAATGCCAGAGGAAACACACAGAAGCCCAATTAATGTGTTTCCATTGTTTGTTGAGCGTGGGTGTGAAAAACCGTTCAAAGTAAATAATGACTCTGTATGAACTTAGTAATGATGTCAACGTAAGCCTTCACATTTAAAATTGCCTAGAAGGTTTTGTCGTAAACATAAATTTGCGTACGCAGTAGGCAGCATAAAGAAGCACGTAGTTCGGTTGTTTAAAGGTCAAATTTGCTTTGACGAAATTATATAAAATGACACTAACAATATCTTGGGAAGGCCAGAAAATTAAGATATTTAACACGACGTCACGGAGTTTCAAGGTTTTCATAATCCCTCATCTCTTATTCTTATTAACTATTAGGCGTCATCCATTAATGACATCACTTTTTGGGGTCGGTGGGTCACTCCGGTTAAAAGTGACGGTCTATGTTAAGTGCCCTATCCTCATATGTTAAAAAATAGTGACAGGGGTCAGTGAGTCACTCGAAAGGTTTTTTAAAGTGACGTCATTAGTGGACGACGCCTTAAAAACTAAGATACGTAAAGGTCAAAACGTCGGAATTGTTTTTTAATGTCTGAAACACACTCTGAATTACCTTTATTTTAAATACGTTATCTGTTTTATTTAATCTCTGCTGAAGTCATATATTTAAGTAAATAGTAAATATTTTAGAGGGTCGAGACCATATCCTTGGACAGCGTTGCTAAAATTTATCAAAGCGATTCTAAATATATACGACAAGAATTGAACTTTGAGCATTTTATTTTTGCGCTCATATATCTCCAAAAGTTTGCTGAAACAGGAATAATTATGGTACTCATATAATAAAGAATACATGGTTAAGATGTTCTCGTAAGAACCTAGAGCCACTAAGTCAACAAAACCACTTAAAATTAAAACTGTCTTCATTCATAAAACATACAAACAGCTAAATTGTAAAATACATCTATAGCAAGTATATATTTGCAATTTAACATCCGAAATAGTATGGTAGCGCTGCGGCTTTGGAATTGAAAAAGTTGGCATTTGAAACTCGACTAAATATATAAACATTGAAATTAATTAAGTCTAATATCATGCAAACAAAGGAAAGTTGCAGTAGCAGTACAATATCAACAAAATGTATAAGGTAAAATTGGAACAACCAACACGAGTAAACTATATGGTGAAACGGCACATAAAACAAATAAATATATACGGAAGCGTGGGAAAACAAACACGGTTTGGTTTGTATTATAATAAAGAAAACGGTTATAAGATCAGCCTTCTCATGTAGCCTACCTTCATAACTGCAAAATAACTACCACGTTTGTGGTAAAAAAACTGATATTGTCTCATAAGTTATAATTTTTCTCAGTTGTATGTAAACCAAAACTTTACACGTACATTAAAGCTATAATGCAGTTTTGCTTTAATTTAAACAATACTATTTTCACAGAATTGAGGTTAATAAAACATTATTGAATTTGCAAAATAATGACATGCTTATTTTCCTTTGCGTAATAAATATGGTTTTGCTTTTTTGCTACAGATTTATTTAATTTCCGTTTATTATCACATGTCTACTCGAAAATGTTATACAATAACATATCGCGTATTAAAGCTTCAATTACATTCTGCTTACAAGTAGCCACTGATTTGCTTAATAAAGGAGAGGACTTGTTTGTTTTGCAGCAAGCATCTAAATGCTGAAAAGCTCATAAGAAACGTTCAGTAGGATGAACACGTCATGCACACGCCACTTATGTAATTTGATGACACTAATGCGTGGGCAACATCTTACCTGAAAACGACATCGCACTGAGGCAACATAATGAGGCTTAACAACTACTTGTGTTCTAAGATCTGAGAAATTAATTCCAGATGAAGCACGTCAGACAGGCTGGGTGAAAGTTGAAATAAAAGAAATGTTTTAACAAGCATAATAAAAAGAAGTTGTAGGTTTATTAACAGTAGTCACACCAAGTATTCCTCTAAACAAAGTCAAAAAATTCCGCAAGTATTAAGGGACAAATTCAAATGGCCCATGAGGAAACATGTTCAGAATATTTGCTCGGGTGTTTGATTGCACAACATAATAAGATAAAAAAAAGCAACGCATAGTTACACCATCGGCAAAAATATGCTAAAACCGAGAAAAAACATTACGCAAACTTTTGTAACGGTTTACATCATATTGAGTTGGCATCTAATTGAAACATAATATGATATAAACAGAGAAACAGACATTCTACGTACACAGCAATCCGCCCACCTATGATTTCTATCTATGCAGTAACCAACCCAAGACTCTTCGTATGTAATACAAGGCAACCGGAGTTTTCTTGCTCATTTTGTTTCCACAGTTGATAGCGACAGGACACCAGCCTGCCTCGGTGAAAATAAATATACTTTACCATGTATACTCTCGCGGGAAACATATCCGTGCCTTTGCATCAATCGTATTGGGATATTTTTGGCAGAGAAAATTTGCGATATAGTGGTTGGATAACAGTGGCATTAGTTTTAGCTTACACAACAGTATTCGTCCTGGGAAGTATTGGCACCGTGACAGTGATTTTAGTTATTTCCAATAGTATTCATATGCAAACTGTTACAAATCTGTTTATCAAAAACTTGGCCGTGGCTGATTTGCTTGTGATTATATTTTGCGTGGCTTTCACGCTGATATCAAACCTGTATATTCGCAAGTTAAAATAGATTTTACATATATTTCATATCATTAAGTTGTTTTTAAGGTTGCTAGTGTCTATTTTACAGCTTGGGTATTCAACAGCATTCTCTGTAAAACTTTATCTTATGCCCAAGGAATGTCCGTTTCTGCGTCTGTATACTCTCTGGTAGCAATTTCAGTTGAAAGGTAAATAAACGGCTTTTTACTATACATGTTCACATTTTAAAACTTTCAAATTTTACACCAATTTTAGGTGCAGAACGTTATATCATTCCAGAGAGCAACCTGAAAGCTTTTCCAAAGTACATGCAAAACGCATAACATATATAATCTGGATTTTTGGCCTAATAATTACATCTCCGTGGCTGTGGGTGTTTAACATTGAAAATATTACAGACTTCAGAAATGTTTCATATCCCTATTGCGTAGAAAGATGGTCAACTCCTTTGTACGGAAATATCTACTTTGTTTCTATCCATCTTTTTCTGTGTTTTCTTATTCCTCTTGTTATTACAGTATTTAGCATTGTGATTTGGCTAAATATTTTAAAATTTTGGCAAGATATACAACGTTTTGATAGGAGCAACCTTACAGGGGTAGCAAAACTTTTGTGCACTATTACAGTTACGTTTGCTATAAACTGGCTTCCGTTGTATTGCATAATGACAAAAATAAAGTTGTTTGACAGTGTTGCAACGGAAGAGCAGCACAATGTAAGTTATGAGCAATATATTGTCCCAATCGCACAATGGATGGCGGCATTAAACAGTTGTGTGAATCCATTTTTGTATGCGTTTCATAATAAGCAGTTTAGGGAATGCGTGGCAAACTATTTAAATGAGATTAATAGTACGTTTTCTCATACGTTTTCTGTTGCAGTTCCATCAGACACATATGTCTGATTAAAATATCGTCGACGTCATATTACTTTGTGCTAAGTACATCGATGCTAGGACGTGCAATGTGCCAAGTCGATTGATGCCCAAACGTGCAATGTGCCAAGTCGATGGATGCCCAAACTTGCAATGTGTCAAGGCTCTGAATGCTAGAACGTGCACAGAGCCAACGCAGAAAAATCTGGGGGGTATAAAAGGTGCTAAGGCAAATCTGGGGCATTATGAGTTTTTAGTTTTAATAGATTCTCCATATTTTTCTCTACATTTTGGTACTTCATACATGTTTTTGAACACAGGGAACCGCGAGAAAAACATTCTGCAGGATGTGCTACATAAAACGACATGCTGAGAATCCATGAATTGCACTATCTTGTTCCTAACTGCAGGAATGTTTGCTTTTCATCACATACAATTTAAATATCGACGAAAAAGATCACGCAAACCTCGTAATTTTAACTGCTTTGTGTTAAAAGTTATTTTCAATCAAAAATGGATTAGCAAAATGGCACTGTTTGGTTTTGTCAGTTTAAATTAAAACTGCTGAAGTTGCGTTAGCACATTTTTCATGAAATTTGACATTTGAGTTGTCCCAATGCACGTTCTAGCATCCAGAGCCTTGACACATTGCGCGTTTGGGCATCAATCGACTTGACACATTGCACGTTTGGGCATCAATCGACTTGGCACATTGCACGTCCTAGCATCGATGTACTTAGCACAAAGTAATATGACGTCGACGATATGTACTAAATTTTAAACTTTTTTTGTATTATTAAAAAACAAATATGAAACCAACTTTCTATTAATTGTTGTAATGTCTTACCACTTTTATAATCACAGAACGCATTTAATTGTTTTTGTATAAACTAGTTTTAAAAATATTGCACGTACATCTTTACTCTTGCAACTAGTGTGCTCATCTGAAGTAAATCTGATTTGTACTGGTATGTAGTAAATACCCAAGAATTATATCTTTATGGGATACGGAGTTTGTTAGCTTACAAATTATGTAAATGAGTTTAAAATAAAATTCTATTTGGAAAATTATAAAATGCATCTGCCCAGAGTATGTGTGTGGGCCGTGTGGGTTAATTTATCGAGGCATCATTACTGAAACAGTACATAGTGAAACGTTAATGGTAGACTTCACACAAATATTATCATTATTAAGATTGATAGAAGGAACAAAACAGGAATACACAAACAATGACAAGAGCAATAATTGGTATGCATATACTCAAAACTTTCTATTCTATAAAAAATGTATTTGTTTGTTAACTTGATATAACTTACTATTTTTGGAATTAGTGATTAGAAGATAGAAATGTCACTACTTGTTTTTCCCCTACTTTTGCTATTATTCTTGAAAAAGATCACGGAAAGGGATCGAAAGCTTGAGTTTGAATAAAATATCAGCCTTTTTAACCAAAAATTTATTATGACTATTTGTTTTAACCATGTTTGCAGATTTTAAATACTATTTTAAAAACTATTATTTAAGAACTAAATATTTGTTGCTATCAAGTCAAATAGTAAAAGTCAGTTATGAAGTGAATTTCTAATATTTTGTCTAAGTTGTTACATACCATACAGAAAAGTTTAGAAGAAATGTTTCATTTAAAAAACACTTGGAACATACATTCGCTTTTTTGTTGCATTGCCAGCGTTTGTCTAGCATTTATGAGCAAGTCCTTTGAAGTTGGCCTCAATCGGTATTATCAAAAAAATATGAAATATTCTACATCTATTTCTTATACTTATACGAAACCGCATTCGATATTAATCAGCTGCCTCCCACCTGCCCACGCATAATATATATCTTCTGAACGCAATCAACCAAATTTGAAGATTTACTTTTACTTTGCTGAATCACGACCGATGTTCATCTAAATACAAGCATGTTTTATGCGTTTTGCAAAAGTGGCCAAAGTATAGCTTTCACCAAGTTTTAGTTTCTGCAGACTTATGATAAAAATGATTTGAGTCGGATTTCTAAAATAACTGAAGTGGTTTAGGTATCCTTGTTGGTTTTAATTTCTGCACTTCTTTTCCCGATTTCGTGAAGAGCAATTGATGGTAACATTAGAGATTGGGAACTCTACATGCATTGTATGTAAGTTTGACGCATAATATATCAGTCTAGGATCAGGGTACCAAACGGTCCCTTCAAAGGACCAAACGGTCCCAGGCTCAAAGGGACCAAATGGTCCCACCAAAGGACTAAACGGTCCCCTCAGACGGACCAAACGGTCCGGTGGAAATTCAATGGGACCAAATGGTCCCAGTAAAAAAATAAAACCGCTGTAAATGCAAAATCACATACTATAAAACGATTTCATGTGTCTGCTGTGTGTGTGTGTCCTTGTGCTGTCCGGCCTAATGCGTTTTTCTCAGAGATGGGCTAATCTGATTTCAACCAAATTTGGTAGACAGGCTCTAGGAAACCTTGAACAGAACCCCATTGAATTTCAAGTCAATAAATCAATTCCGAAGGTCAGAGGTCGTCAGTGGTTCAATATTTTTTACATGTGACCTTAATCATGTGGCACATGATTTTAGGTGCATTTTTACGAATCCACTCTTTGTTCCAATCCTATTTGAATCCAATCTTAGGTCCATTTTTGGACAGGATTACGATTAAAATATCCATTTTTTAAAATTTTAACAAACCGACTGCAAATTCGTAATCCTGGTTAAAAACTGACCTAAAGTCATGTGTCGTTATGACCTCTGATCCAGAGTTAACCTGAAATTCTTAAGGTTTCTGTCCGAAGTCCTGTAGTATCTGCATATGAAGTTTGGTTGTAATCGATGTAGTCATTGCTGAGTAAAAGGCATACGTCGGAAAAAACTATCAAGTATCTGCGATATCTAATAATTACATTAGTTTCATTACTTATAGTTCAATTTCTAGATGTATGACGATTTTTACGGGTCCAAGACAGTCTAGTTCCAATAAAAATTTAATGGGACCGTTTGGTTCCACGAAACGGACCGTTCGGTCCCAACAAGGGACCATTTGGTCCCATTTAAAGATAATTGCTAATTAAGTGGCCAAGACAATTAAAATTTCAAGGTTTTATATTTTCATTAATTAGACGGGTTCGTTTTTTAATTTTCTGTGCATTTCTTTAATTAAATTCATTATATAACACGGCAAAAATTAGCAATTTAAATTATTTTCATATAATTATTTTTATTTCAAAAAATCGACGGTGAAAATTTGATTTTCGACGGTAGAAAATTTTATTTTTCATCGTTCTTTCTATTTCAATTTTAAAAAGCCCGTAAACTGGTGACACGTTTCGTAAACGGGATTATTTTGAAATTTGCTAATTTTTCGGAAATTACCTGGGACCGTTTGGTCCTTTCAGAGGACTGTTTGATCCCACAGGGGACTGTTTGGTCCCTTCATGGGACCGCTTGGTCCGTCTGGTGGGACCGTTTGGTCCCTTTGAGCATGGGACCGTTTGGTCCCTTTGAGCATGGGACCGTTTGGTCCTTTGAAGGGACCGTTTGGTACCCTGATCCTAGACTGTATATAGGCATGTAATTTTTTACCCCTAAATATACATTAAATCATCCTTTTATTATGATGCCTCAGCCTCTCGTGCCAAAAAAAAAATAATCATTATTAGCCCTAAATGATTTTTTGGGGGATAAATAATTATTTGGTGTTCACGAGCATAAAATACATGTACATCCTCATTTGTCAGGCATGCATAGAGCATATAGAAGCATATGAGTAACTATTTGCGTTGGGGACCACCAAAAAATCAACTTTCTCAAATTTTTAAACTTTAACTACCTACGAATAGTAGGTCTCAAGGAAAGGGTCCATGCCAAGTTTCAGCCCTCCAAACCAAGTATGACGTCAGTAATGACGAAAACATGTTTTGGTCGGTTTCACCGTAAACAATTTCAAATTTCACAAAACTGAAAAGCTTTTGGAATGTGATTTTTTCTGTGAAGTTGAGTGGATGTATGAGTCAAACATTCATGCATATATGGCTGCTTTTTGCATCTGCAGTTTTTTACAAAAAAATTTTTACTCAAATTTTCATGATGGTTTTAGAGATTTTTCTGACTTCTAACCGCGTCCATTTTTGGTTGTATTTTAAAAGGTCACAAATTATTGATGTCCACCTACAACAGTGTCTTGCTGATACACTGCAGCAAACTGCTTGTAAAAATTCGCTTTCAATATCGAGATATCGGTAAAAGTTGAAATTACAGGTTTGACTTTTGAGGATATGCTTGGATTGCACTACCCGTTGCTCGGCCCACAGTCAACCAATCAATCCAACAAAATGTGGAGCATATGCGGCATAACCGGCACTTTCTCCGTCATCAATTGCAGCTTGATTGTTTGAAAGCTGTAGCTTTGGCGGGCACTTATGCTGAGCACCACCAAATTTAAAAAATGTGACAAATTTTACAAAATTTGCGATATCTTTTTTCCAGACAATAATTTTTAAAATCTGAGGATATAGAATTGAGCTAAATGCATTGTGATTATTTTGACACCTGAGTTGTTAATATCCGACCACGCAGACGTGAGGACGGTCTCTCTACTTTTGGCACTTCATAGAAAATTTGATTATGACCAATTTTGCAAACTGAAAATTTTTGGTCAACTTGCCACTAAAATTGCACGAAGGTAACACACTTTGGTTGATATCAACAGGGATGTACATATATTGTGTTTTGGCTGCATTTGGTGAAGGTCAGAATTTTCATGACAACAAGCATTTCACCAGAAATTTTCATAGATTGCCAAAAGTAGAGAGACCGTCCTCACCGTCTTGCGTGTCGATATTAACAAATCAGGTGTCAAAATAATCACAATGCATTTAGCTCAATCTATAAATCTCAGATTTTAAAAATATGGTCTGGAAAAAAGATATCGCAAATTTTGTAAAATTTGTCACATTTTATAAAATTGGTGGTGCTCCAGCATAAGTGCCCGGCCAAAGCTACAGCTTTCAACACATCAAGCTGCAATTTGATGACAGAGAAAGTGCATTTTGCGCCATATGCTCCACATTTGTTGGAGTTGATTGGTTACTGTGGGCCGAGCAACGAGGTAGTGCAGTCGCAAGCATATCCTCAAAAGTCAAACCTGTAATTTCAACTTCTTACCGATATCTTCGATATAGAAAGGCGAATTTTTACAAGCATTTGCTGCAGTGTATCATCAATACACAGTAGTAGGAGACATCAATAATTTGTGACCTTTTAAAATACATCCTAAAATGGAACGCGTTAGAAGTCAGAAAATCTCTAAACCAGCATGAAAAGTTTGAGTAAAATTTTTGTAAAAAACTGCAGATGCCAAAAGCAGCCCTATTGCATGAATGTTTGACTCATACATGCACACAACTTCACAGAAAAAATCTACATCCAAAGAGCTTTTCGTTTTGTGACATTTTGAATTGTATACGTGAAACCGACCAAAACATGTTTCGTCATTACTGACTCATTATTTGTTTGGAGGGCTGAAACTTGGCATGGACCCTTTCCTTGAGACCTACTATTCGTAGGTAGTTAAAGTTTAAAAATTTGAGAAAGTTGATTTTTTGGTGGTCCCCAACGCAAATAGTTACTCTATAGAAGCCTTGGCTTAGAAGGCATTTGGCTGGCAACAAGTAAGCAGCATCATGGGCAGTAGCAGTTACTAATGATCAGACCTGCCATAATATGCAAATATGGTTTTTGAACACAGAATTTTTGAAATTTTTGGAATTTACTTAATTTCACTAAATGTCGTTTGTTGCGGACAGTGCTGCTCTGCTTTGACGGTAAATACGTTTTTAAGCATGGGAAAGTCAGGGGTGGCCACGTATAGCCAGGAAATGCCTCTGAGCTATTAAAAACCCACAGCACCATAGAAATAATTAACCCTGCAGGATAGGTCAAATTTTCAAATGTTCAAAACGAGGTCAAAATGTGTATACAGGCCTAATCTGATCTTGTGAAATGACATCAAACATAAATTTTTGACTCTCCATGGGATCATTGAGTCAAAAATTTTCAAAAATGCTCGGATTGAAGCAGAATTTAGTACATATGACCATATTAAAGTCGTTCTATCAGCAAAATTAAAAATTTTGACCGTTGAGTCATTGACTCTTCGGAAGGTCAACCTTTCAAAATGTTCCGAATGAGCTGAAATTGTAGTACATAGACGTATATTAAAGCGATTCTAGTATCAGCAAAAATTAAAATTTTGAACCGGTTAGTCAATGGACCTCTTCAGAAGGTCAACATTTCAAAATGGTTCCGAGATTGAGCTGAAATTTAGGTACGATAAGACTTATATTAAAGCGTTCACAATGTGCACAAAATTAAATTTTGACCGTTGAGGTCTCAATGACCTCCTTGAGAGGTCAACATTTTCAAAATGTTCGCGATCACACACACACACACACACTAGTACATAGACGTATATTAAAGCTTCTATTCAACAAATAAAATTTGACCGTTGAGGTCAATGACCTCTTCAGAGATTCAACATTTCAAAATGTTCCGATTGAGGTGAAATTTAGTACATAGAAACAAATTAAAGTGTTCTATTCAGAAAAATTAAAATTTGAAACCAAACGCTACTGGCACCTTGTGGCTCAAATTTTAACTCCTTGTTGATCAGAATCTTTACTTAAGCTTCTGGTTTCATATTTTATCCATCCAACTTCCAATTCTTTAGCCCATCCATAATCATGTGTCGCACAGCACAGTCATTAAAAATGCCTGTTTGAACATTCAGGGCCTGATTCAGGTCCTCCGGATTCGAATTTTAACTATCTGCCTTCAAATTCGTCAGTATATCCAAAGTTTCCATTGATTTTTCCTATTCAAAAAACTACTATGTACATGCTCATTTTCAGCCTCCTCGAACATTTTTTTATTAAATTGACCTTTGACCCGCCGTTTATAGGTCACAGAGGACTAAAATTAAAAATCTGAGGTCACCATTGAATTCAGCATTGCCAGATACCTTGATGTACAAACTTTCAGCGCAATTGAGGAAGTTTTCTGAAGTTGACCTTTGACCCCATGCAAGGTCAAGATAATCTTGAATAGTATATCCAAAGTTGCCATTGATTTTTTCTATTCAAAATACTACTGCATGCTCATTTTCAGCCTCCTCGAATAGTTTTTTTATTAAATTGACCTTTGACCAGCCATTTATAGGTCACAGAGAACTAAAATTAAAAATCTAAGGTCACCATTGAATTCAGCATTGCCAGATACCTTGATGTACAAATTTTCAGCGCATTTGAGGAAGTTTTCTGAAGTTGACCTCTGACCCCATGCAAGGTCAAGATAATCTTGAATAGTATATCCAAAGTTGCCATTGATTTTTCCTATTCAAAAAACTACTGCATGCTCATTTTCAGCCTCCTCGAACATTTTTTTTATTAAATTGACCTTTGACCCGCCATTTATAGGTCACAGAGGACTCAAATTAAAAATCTAAGGTCACCATTGAATTCAGCATTGCCAGATACCTTGATGTACAAATTTTCAGCGCATTTGAGGAAGTTTTCTGAAGTTGACCTCTGACCCCATGCAAGGTCAAGATAATCTTGAATAGTATATCCAAAGTTTCCATTGATTTTTCCTATTCAAAAAACTACTGCATGCTCATTTTCAGCCTCCTCGAACATTTTTTTTATTAAATTGACCTTTGACCCGCCATTTATAGGTCACAGAATAGTCAAATTTAAAATCTAAGGTCACCATTGAATTCAGCATTGCCAGATACCTTGATGTACAAATTTTCAGCGCATTTGAGGAAGTTTTCTGAAGTTGACCTCTGACCCCATGCAAGGTCAAGATAATCTTGAATAGTATATCCAAAGTTTCCATTGATTTTTTCTATTCAAAATACTACTGCATGCTCATTTTCAGCCTCCTCGAACATTTTTTTTATTAAATTGACCTTTGACCCGCCATTTATAGGTCACAGAATAGTCAAATTTAAAATCTAAGGTCACCATTGAATTCAGCATTGCCAGATACCTCGATGTACAAATTTTCAGCGCATTTAAGGAAGTTTTTAGAAGTTGACCTCTGACCCCATCGGTAGGTCATAATGGGGTCCGGGACGAACATATGTAATTTCAGAGTTGCCTTATTACGACATATGTACGTTTTTGATGATTTTCAAATAATAAAATAAATTTGCCCCATGGGGACTGCTTTTGCATCCTAGTAAGCAAAGCCACCCCTGACATTCCCATGTATAAAATCGTATTTACGGCGAGGGCCGACAAAGCAGAGCAGCACTGGTTGCGGAAATATTTAATTTCAAAAGTTAGGATGCCAAATTGTTGCCTATTAGATTTGCTAAAATGTCGTCTCTCAAATTTTTGATATCCTTCTTCTAAAAAAAGTTATGCAGGATTCATTGATTTTGGTGCACTTCCGGTTTACGGCAACCTAGTGTGTATTCTTCGTCACCACTGCACATAAGCCGTCTATATTAAATATTTGAAACATTAATCATGTAGAACATACAATTAGCTATTGATTAGGTGTTTTGAATAAAAAATTGTTTGAGGAAGACAAATTTACAGAGCCATGACTGTCCAGAAATATTTGAGAAAAAATTCGAGTAAAGATGCTCAACTTCTTCAAAAACGTTGATTTGTGAGTTTTATTTCCAGTCTGAAAAAATCAGGTATTTTCAAATTTGGTACACGTTAACTTTGAACCTCTGTCCAGCTTTCCTAAAAAACAAATGGGGACGAAACCTGGTATTTGGTTATTAACGATAAACATACTTTAATAATAGTATAAAAGGTTTAAGTATTGAAGACAAATTTTTTCGGGGGTCCCAATGACGATTTGCTACTCAAAGAAATTAAGCAAAACACTGAAAAAATATTAAAATAGATATAAGCCTGTACTTTAAACTTAATTTTGAATAAAATGACAAAAATAATTGTTTATCCCTCAAAAAATCATTTGAGGGCTAATAATGATTAATTTTTCGACACGAAAGGATGAGGCATGATAAAATGAGGAAAAACAAATGTTTTTTTGAGGGTCGACTGAAATATTCCCTAATATATAATATATTCGTGAAGCCAAAATGAATGAAAAATATAATATATTGTACAAAACGGATAGAACAGGGAACTACTAAGCATGTACGTATTTCATATTTACTGAATTCTAAACAAAAAACACGAAGCTTAGGGAAAGTTACAGCTTGTCAGAACAACACTTATTTTTATAACCAGATCTTTGCACGTCTGGTTCTTTTGTAGAATAAAACGAAAATGTTACTCTACCCCACACAAAATATGTTAGTTGGTATGAAAGTAACAGAGTTGAGTTGAAGATAGAGAGCTCAAACATATTAGAAAAGTTGCTTGTGTTTCTGTGATGCATAGTCTGCGCCATCTTGCCAATTAACAGATAAATCGGAGTTATGAACAAATTTGCTACATTTATTGTTTGCTTAGATGTCTCCGGGTTAGAATGCAATGTAGTCTTGCTGGTATTCAAGTGTTCGGAAGTCGCAAGCACAGGATGCAGAATTTTGTGTGGTCGTGTTGAACAAATTCACTATTTTCCAATTTTTATTTGTGTCTTTCACGAAGTTTAAAGGCATGATTTCATGTTTCATTTGTTTTCATCCAATTTGGAATCCAGTATATAGAAAGACATGTGATTACTGGTACATACTTTCTAACAAAATCTGCGGTATCCCATACCCGATGGTGTGTTTACGTACATTAACCAATTCAAAAAATATACCACTGCTTGAAATAATGTTGAAGAAAATAGTTGAATGGTCATACTTGAGTCTTGGGCTCTGTTGAAAACGACTGAATTAAGGAAACATGAAACCTCTCTTAAGCACTAAATATCTTATAATAAAATCAAGCTGTTATACAGTAGTATAACGCATTCTTTCTCTTGCGTTCCTACTACATCCCTAGCGTAGTAAATTAAAGGGCTTGCAGCAAAGGCTTGTTAAAACGGATGCATTACACCTCCTTAAAATTTAAATTGGATGTAAAAGTTAAATCAGAGGACATGTCTATGCGTAAGTAGATCAAAGCAAACCCATTTGTCTTAAAATAAAAAGGCTAGAAACGTTTTTCACGGTTTTAAACTCTGCAGTGCTTCGTTACAATTTTCAGCTCTAACAATGTGTAGCATGTTCTCTGCGAACGAACTATTTTGTAACAAGAGCCTGTTGAATATGTGTTGAGTACGTATTTTTTGTGCCCAATGCTGGCTTTCACAATGATGTACCAGGAAGTTTAAAAATGGAATTTGTACTATTCACGTAAGATAATAAAAATTGCATGTGTATAATGCAATCTACTTCTTTGGTTCCATTGCTCTCTATCTTTCACAGTTGTCAATCTATGTAAGGAAGTCCAGCCTGCTACATTTAGTCAAAACGTGGTTTTATCAAAGTGTTACTCCAATTATCTAGTTTAAGCTAGTATACCGTTATTCATTGAACAATTTTTTGAAAGATTCATGGAAAAGAGAAAACAAAAAAGTTGAAGATGAACTTTGCTGCACAGGCCATTTTATGCGTTTTTGTATGTTCAAAACTGAGGAAAGATTATAAAAAAACTTTTGCTATTTGAAAAGTTGTAACTATACATCTGAAAAATAACTAACTACATACAAATGGGTTCAATTTCAGAAATTCGATTTTGATTTAGTACTATTGAGTCAATAGTATTGACATACACTGTAGATGTTGTCAGCTAATTAGATTATATTCAAACAACAAATCTAATTTTGGTTGCTGATTAAATAAAGCTTCAGAGCAAAATGTAAGTTTATCGCTGCTGTTTTGCCTTTCATCATGCAATTAGTTTTGAAGGATTTTGTAATTGTGTTATGCCTTGTTGAAATCCTGTTTTTGATCTGTCTGAAATTTCAGACAAATTTTACCATTTTGTAAAAAAAATAATGTATGGGAAGCACTTCTACTCCCGTTGATTTCATACAAACCTATGCTTTCCACACGGGGAAATATAAGAAAGTAAACATACATCATTGGATATTCTGTTTAGAACATTTTTTATAATTAAAGATGTACACTACACTACTCATCAATTATATAAGTTGAAATATCAAACTCTTCCTTAAAACCTGACCGGCACTGCCAGTCCTGTCTGGTTTGTGGTGTTGGCCTGGCATAAGCAAGCACAAGATCATAATAACTGGCTTTTGTTTAAAATGTAGATCTTTTAGATAAAAGCATACGACTGAAATATTTACAACAAAAAATGTTATACATGAATTTTTACTTTATTTTTACGTTTTTTATTCATGAGATTCTGTTTTACGTACGTGGTTTTTTTTACACAAATGGTCATAATGGTTTTGTCAAAAAAACGAACACAGAAGCCGATGAACATTCATGTAAACACATTTACCCTGAGAGACGCGTTTTCGGTATTCATGTCTTGACGAGTGTATATTTTACGCTTGAGGAAGCATGCTTTCATAAAATAAACAGGTACTACCTTAAATAGAATGCATATGAAACGCCAGAAGTCATAACTTTAATTGTAAGCTGTTTACAATTCTTAGTAATACTAGTAGTGGAAGTAATTTTGGGTACAAGGAATATGTCACGTTGGCTACTGAAAACGAAAATTACTTAGTTTCTGAGACATTTGTACTTTTATTGCATTTTCACTGCAAAACAAAAAAGCCTAAAGGGTTTTAAAAAGTGTACTCTAAAGATCTATGGAGTTACACTAACAGGATCAAATCATACTCGAGGCTTTCACCAGACTGTTGATTAGAACATGGCAACGCAAATTTATATTGTGCTGTGCTTTGTTTAAACCATGATATACGAAGCTTACTTTTCTTTTTCGTATGAGGTGGAAATCTGATAAAAACGCATGTTTCAAACAAGAACAAGAACAACAGGTTCAAAATTCTTAGAGGCTACTGTAGTCTCAACGGCATTGGCTTCTGCTGACCAGTATTGTTCCATTTGTTCGAAGTAGCCGTTACCTGCATTTACAACAGAAAAGTGTAGTGTGAAACTTTAGAAAAATTGAGACAGTAAGCTGCAAATGTAGAATATAATATTTACAAAGCAGATAAACTTTATTACGCTTTCTTAAGTGAACTTACACCGTTTACAAATAAAGTTTTATAAATGGAAAAGTGTTTTATTATGATGGCCACTACACTGTAGTGACTACAGTACATATGTATACCTTTTTATGAATTCAGATTTTTATATTACGTAATATATTCATTTTTTAAAAATAAAAACGAGTAATAAATAGAAACCACGCATACCTTTTGAAAGGTTTCATCCCCAATTCAGTACATTAAAACATCTATGATAGCCGTACTTTTAAGCTTTTAAATACTTTTACAGTTTTGTCTTAGAAATATACTAAATAGGGCAAACATCCTTCAAGCTCGATACTACACTTTTTGATACATACTTTATTTTAATAAATTTTAAATTTAGGTATATTAATTATATCTGTCATTCATTCTTCGTCGAATTCTTCTAAAATAGTTTTTCACACAAGTTTGAAACCTTTTACTGTGAAATGCATACAAAATGGGATTTACACAACTGTAAAAAGAACCTAACCACTGCGCAATTGGTATCAAAATGAGCTCTAAATTACCCTGCTTCTCTCCTTCTTCAGTCACTGACATCTCCGTTGCGCCAAACAGTTTAATTTTTGTCATAAGTACATACAACGGCGTCCACGTTATCATAAAAGTGATACTAATTAAGCACAGCAGTTTTGTTATTCCCGGGATATTATACCAATAAGGTATTTGCAGTTCAGCAAAAGCTTTTTGAAATTTTTGCATGTTCCTCCAAATCACTAAGCTCAGCACTGTAATAATTAATAAGGGTAGAACAAAACACAGAATAAGATGAATAGCCACAAAGTACATGTTTCCGTAGAAAGCATCCGGCCA
Source organism: Entomobrya proxima (assembly GCA_029691765.1). Classification (NCBI taxonomy): domain Eukaryota; kingdom Metazoa; phylum Arthropoda; class Collembola; order Entomobryomorpha; family Entomobryidae; genus Entomobrya; species Entomobrya proxima. The sequence goes on from CM056170.1 coordinate 38,929,306, forward strand.
ATTCTCGTGACAGTAGGGATATCCATAGTCATGATCGTCTGTAGAATAGCCCGTTTCAAATACGTAAAGCCAGGGCGCTGTAACTATTAGAGCAACCGTCCATATTATAAAAATAACAAACTTAGCACTAGATTTCGACATCCCATGATGCTGTCCCGTGGGACCGTAAAAAACTCCGCATCTGTTAAACAAACAAAAGCATTAATTTCCTTTTAAATTGATTTCTATGCTTTTAGCGTATTTTTGGAAAAACAATATTTTTGTTACCTGTCCACTGAAATAGCCACCAGGGAATACACAGAAGCACAAACTGATACTCCTTGAACATACGGCAACGTTTTACACAATACTGTGTCGAAAACCCAAGCTGAAAAATACAAAAAAAATCTTAAATTTTGAAACATCATAAAATATCTATACAGAAGAAAGTTTCATTTACGTGCATAGATGTTTGCAACTAGTGTAACAGGTACGCAAAACAGCACAACGAACAAATCCGCCACTGCCAGATTTAGAATAAACAGGTTTGTCACAGTTTTCATATGATTGTTACAAGAAATCACCAAAATCACTGTAATGTTTCCAATGCATCCCAGAATAAATATAGTGGCATAGGCCACAATAAGAGCTATTGTCCAGTGTAATTCGTGTTTTAGGTAGGAACTACCAAAAAACTCCCAAAACGTATGGTTTGACAGTATTGTGAAATTTTCCATGGTTGTGGGACGAGCAAAAAACTATAATATGGAGAAAATAGAAAGAGCAAAGCTAGAACTGGAGATGCCTTCTCTTCCAACTCCAAGATTGGTGACAATTTTGTTGTGAATGTATATCGGGTTTTGTGCGCTTCTGTATCGACTAAAATTGAGTTCTGATGTTTTGGAAGATGCCAAGACACGTTGAAGTATTTATATTCTATTTTCTATAGAGCTCACTCAATATAAGGGCGGGTTACGTTTTTATAAAATTTATAAAACAAAAGACACAAGTAATTTGAGTAATAATACTTCTAAGAAAGCGGTTTGAGTTGACAATGAATACTATTTAATTTAACTAAAAAAGCACCACATGTGTGTTTATGCCAAGAAATTGTAGTAACGTTTTTGCAGAAACAGGTGCTGCCTGAGAGCAAAAATAAACCAAATTATTGGTGAAACCATTTGCTTTCATAAATTAACCAGAATTGAGCCAGAAACTCAAATTATACTGAGTTTTGCAACAAGTGTGCAATGCCAAAAAGGTTAGTATTTATCGAAGGTTGATTTGTGCAATGGAGTACTGATGGTTCATCGCTTGTTGCAAGCTGTTTAAAATGTACACGCCTTAAATTTTCTGTGAAAAATACTTTTTCAAAACTAAATAACAATGGTCATTCGATTATTATAAAGATGAAGTACTTTTAGTCGAACATTAAATCGCGAGAAAAGTTTAGATTGGAAACATAACCATAAACTGCCATGCCCTTTTAAGGAATATTTAGAGTTTCAATAGCATTGAAATTTGAAATATTAGTGTAAGTACCATTTGAGTGCAAGATACTTTATAAAACCAACCTTGAAACAGTTAAAATAAAAAAGTTGAAAGTCAAGTGGTGCAATGTGATGCCTAAATAATTGTAACTGTTTCAATAAAGCAACATTAATGCTATCCACTGGAATAGTGACAACGTTCTGTTATTGCAGTATACTACAGATCCCTTACTTCTTAACTTTCAATCCCAAACCACTTTTTAAATAATATGTTGCTACTAGGTTAGGTAAAAGAAAAACTTATGCAAACCTGATGTAAAAGTTCTTGAAAAAATACAAACACTTCTGTGAAAAGTTTGCATTCACATTGAAAGTTGTCTGATTGTGTGCGGCAGTTGTAGCTTTGCAATACTGCGTACAATGAAAGTACAATAAAAATTTTATATAACCTTGGAAGCAGCCAAACTTAGACTAACTTATCAGTAGAATTATCGGATTTAACGCAAGATATTCTTGGCAAACTTTTTAATTCTACACAACTTGTAAACTGGTTTCATCACCAACAGTTTGTTGCCAGTGATATTTATTTCCATACTTTGACAGTGTTTTGTTTCCTGGGACACGTTTCCTGATTAAATCTAACGTAAACGAGGCAGATTTTTGCATGAGTTTGTTTAACAAATTTTTCTTGAAAACTTGCGATAAAATGAAACATATCAACACCACAAACAAAAGTCAATAAAAAGATCAAAGTGGATGAAACATTATTATTTATAGGAATCACTGGTATCGTCGTAGTACCTAATTATCGTACAATATTACACAATTCTGTTGGCTGTTTTCCAATTTGATTTCGATGAAAAACTGCCAGAACTTATTTTATGAAAATTTTCGAAAGCTTCGGCTCGTGTCTGAGAGGTACCACAACCAACAGATTATAGATTCAAAAATACTGTTTACTTTGAAAGCCTTTCATATTCACTGAACGGGGGCAGGTTAAAAGCGCAGGTACATAAATGTAACTATTTTTTGAACTTTTGGAAAATATGAGTTGGCTTGTGCCGTATTTTAAAACTTTGTTTGATTGAATGTAATCTTTTGACTTTTCCCTTTTTCTGATATTTTTGTGCACCGCTTTGACCCAGCACTTTTTTAAAAGGTAAACAATAAGCCTGAGTTGTTATTAAGTAGTTTTGTATTAGATATAAACTGACAAAACCATTTTGGCAAAAGCAAGCTGCGCTAATACTTGTGGTTTGGTCTGAAACCAAATTTCACTGTCCTCTATCCAAGTTTGACGTGTTAATATAAGTAGAACTGTAAATGTAAGTTGTATTGTGAAAGTAATGAGTTCTTGGTTTCAACAAAATACCAGGTAAACAAAAACTGAAAGCTCTTATCACAACTTCACAACATAAAGAGAATACCACAGTAAGTATGTTTTCATCACCAGCCTATTGTGGCTTTTTGGATTAATTATCTAGTTTCCCAGAAGTTATGTAGCACATTATTCGCGACAAGTACTTTTCACCACGTTCATTATTTGAGACAGAATTTGATATCTACAACTTACCCAATATTTATGGTAGTTAGAATACATTTGGAATGTTATTTATTTCTTGTTTATGGATGGTTTCGATTTCGATGTATTTCCTAATAACATTTAATTTCAAGCATATTTATTGTGACGTAATGTAAGTCTTTTTATGTAATTTGGGATTGAAAGCTTGAAAATTTTCAGGAAAGTGCCTTATGCAAAGAACGAAGGATCTGGGCCCATGTCTTATTTTCGTAGTAACACACTGGATGGCTACAGTTCATAGCACCTTTGAAAGAGCATCTCTTGCTTATCATAAAAGCATATTAGCTTTTACTATAACGTGCTGCACACTTTGTGTTTTATGCATAAACATTTTCCAAAAATGTTCTACTTAGCATGTGCACTAACAAGGTATGCTATTTGACTGTTAATCGCAATTGGAGATGCGATATATCACATCTTGTTCAGCTTTTTGCGTAGATTTCAAATCTGGTTTCAGTTTGGTGTAAAACGCAAGTTTGGAATTTTAAACAATTATTTATTAATCGTAATTAACGTACAAATACGCGCGCTGGACCCCAGCAGCATCCCCCAGGTGCTCCTCTCTCTTCACACACAACACACAAACAGTGCAGTGCTGCTGCCTGCGCGGTGATGTTGCTCTTGCGCAATGTTTTTGTGTGTTGTGTGTAAAGAGAGAGAAGCACCTGGGGCATGCTGCTGGGGTCAAGCGCGCGTATTAGTACGTTAATTACGATTAATAGTTAATTGTTTAAAATTCCAAACTTGCGTTTTACACCAAACTGAAACCAGATTTGGAATCTACGCAAAAAGCTGAACAAGATGTGATATATCGCATCCCCAATTGCGTTTAACAGTCAAATAGCATACCTTGTAAGATGTAAGTCAGATACTCAATTTTAGGAACCAATTTGCTCAAGGTATTAGATTTACAAAATGCATTTACAAAATTTCAAAAATGCTCTTATTTTGAGCTTATTTAAAATGTTTCAAATGAAGAATTTTTATAAGCAGTTTGTTTATTTGCTGGTTCACTGTTTCAATCTCTGAACAAAACCATCTACATGATTGATTTTTTCTTATATCTGGTGTAGTACTCATGACAGACGCACCGTTTATTATACTTGCCGGTTCGTTTTATTTTGGCTATGGTCCAAACCTTTTCCTACTTCAAGAAATATTTGGTAGCACAGTAAAACAACTAAAATAATTTACTGTTATCGATTTACAACAGCACCTGCCTCGTTGGAAGTAGCAAGTACATTAGTTTTTGTTATAATGTTTTTCAAATAATGTTCATATTAGTAATTATGATGAATCGCGTGATCTCGATAGAGTAGAGGTGGAGATTTTACTTGCACTTTTCTTCAACAAATTTGAAAATTTAGTTAAACAAGCTTGCGGAACTGAACATCAGTCAGTATACCAACGAAGTACTTCAAGCACGAATTTGGGTAACGTAACTCAAGAAAAATGATGCAATTTAAATTCACTTCGATGCAAAGCATTTAATTATGTAGTGTTCTAACTTTTTATTTCTTAGATTGCTCTTTCAGTATGGAAAAGTATAACCAATATTTCCAGGAGTATCCAAAAGTACCCAAGCTTCACGCTATTAGTATAAAAATCACGCAGTTTCAAAGCATTTATTGGTAATAGCTGTTGCATACAACAATCAGCCCAATAATATTACTGCTTTATTTGATATTCGTATTTATTGGTGCTTAGTTTAGCGTACAAAGAAATGTTCCGAGATATAAAGAGAGCAACTACATTTACAAAATGAAGCCTTAGACAAACGTCGGTAAGATCTATAAACAACTGTCAATATAAATGGATCTGGGCTATTAGCTCCCGAACCAACCAGCCTCCGGTGGTCAGTTAGCTACCCGACTCACTTGCGCCCAGACACTTTAGCTCTCTGTTCCATTTGCTCCGAAACTATTTGCCCCCTTAGAACTTTAGCTCCCAGGCATGTTTGCTCCCAGCAATTTACTAAACAGTGCAGAGTCCTTGGGATACAAGTCTCAATTTAACCCGTCAACACAATTTAATGCAAATAACAATGGCATTAAATTTTTGTTTTTTCGAGTTTGCAAAAAAAACTAAATTCAATTAAAAGGCTAATTACTTGCTCTAATTGTTCTTAGTTTTTCTTAAGAAATGTTTGTTTTGTACATGTATACATTGATATTTTAATTCTTATTGAGACTTTGAGCTTACAGGCTGTAACGTTTACTGAGGTAACTTAAATTGGTAACATGAGAAGGGTTGTTTTTACATAGGAATTGACCCGTCATCCTACATATAGTTTACTTGCTATTCAAATTTGTTCGCTATGTGCTTTTATTTCCGTCAAATAAAAATTCTGAAATTAGTATTTTAGTTAACTGTATATAAATTTGCGTTTCCACTTACAGGGCCATAATAAATTTAGTTAAAATTAAAATGCAAAACCATCTGTAAACCAATCCCGCAAATAAAATCAATAAAACCAGTAGTCAAAAGTCCTACGAAGAATATTTGATAAATAGGAAAAAACTAAACATACAAGAACCGACGTGATTTTTTTATGTTCAGGTAAACTATTTTTTTCTCCTGCAAATGTTTTTTCTGTGATCGTGTTGGCAGCGACCAAAACATGCGCCGTTGTCAATTTTTGCAATAACATTTTATTTTTTATTCAACATTACAAGCCAAAATATATTTTATTCTGAGAGATATACTACCTAACAAAATTCAACTTTATTTTTGCAACCACACGTGTAAGTAAAAACTATTAGTTGTATATAGATGTTGCCATGACATTCCTTAAAAAATCAGCACTGTTGTTTGTCACGAGAAGTCAGAGCAACCCATACTGAAATTTTGGTGAATTGTGTAGGCTAAATTCAAATTTTTAAATAAGAAATTTATCAAAAATTTGTTTCAGTACAACTAACGCAGCCGTGTGCACTACAATAAAACCATACAGTCCACATATTGTATTTTTTTCTGGAAAAAATACTAAATTTTTGGAGATCGCACTATAGCACGATTATTTAGTTTTTACCCTTTGTTTTTCACAAGTCTCTCAGAACAAATCGAAAAACGATGCAAACTAGAGCAATAACCAAAATTGAAGTAAACGCTTTTCAAATTTTAAAATGGCAATACTTTTACATGCCAAAATTTTTATTGGAATGGGATTTGCAGTACTCCCGACTTTCAATATCATTTTCCAAAGAAATTGCATACGGGTTGATAGTATCTATAGTTTTAAGTGTACTGGTAATATTGGGTTGCATTTACCACATCCTCACACACATACTTATAAATCCTAAATATGGATACAACTTAGGCATTTTAGGACTCCACTTCTGTGCAATTATGGGTTGCAGTATGTCTCTGGGTGTTGAACTACTATTTGTAAAGCATATGGATGCCTTGAGTGGACTAAATCAGCTGCTAAATTTTAAAACCCTATTTCCCCAAGGTAACCATTAAATTACAAATGTGAGTTTTTTAAGGTTTCTGATAACATTGCTGCTTGCTAATTTACAGATTCACGGTTTCAATCATCAAACAAAGCTACACATATAATTGACGTGGTAATTATATCTGGCACAGTGCTCATGACACCTGCACCTTACATTATACTTTTCGGCTCGCTTTATTTTGGTTTTGATCCATATTTGTTTGTACTTCAGGATATATTTGGTACTGATAACGAACGGAGTATCCTAACCAAAATATTTTGTTGTTGCTTTCGATTTCTAACAGCATCCGCCGGGTTTGAAAGTGCAAGAACAATAATTTTTGCTTTGACATGTTTTGTTATATTTTTATACAAAGTTTATATAGTTCTTTGTAATTTAAGCCTCAGACTTGTATCAAACTAATGCTACAATACAATTGCCAAATTTGTTCAAACGTATAGAAGGTTTTACTTAGCATTTTGTTCAGCAAATGAGTTAGCAAGTGAGGCTACTTCAGTTGGAATTTCCATTGGATTTTGGACTGTGGTTGCGTGCAGTTGGTGTGCGGTGAAATCCCGCCATTTAGTGCCAACACAAGCTTAGCGTTGGTTACATGCAGTGGAGGTTTTGTTGCTGTAGGATTATATTTAGTTTTAAAGCTTTGCTCGTATCTTGACAAATTGTTCAAAAACGTACTACTGAAATGCAAAAACATGCTTAATCAAATTTACGTGGATTTGCAAATATGTCCCAGAAAAACTAAATTGGATCACCTAGCAATGAAAAAGGTAATGTTGTCGCTACCCTAGTAGCACAAGTGATGGTAGTAGAATGTTGGCGGTTCCAACAATCGTATCGTTTTGATATTGGTGAGACCATTATCTGTATCACCAGTACCACATTTGTGATGGGCTGATACCAAACTCAACAATACTGGCAGGCCAATACAGGACCAATTCTGGCAAAGCCAGAACAAGATTGGGGTCTATGGAACACCACTAGCCATACCAACATATATGATGACATAGCCAAAACTAGTTATTACGTACTATCAAGTAGGTGCCGCTTGTGCTTTTGGTGCCAAGAATTGTGTCACACTCAAACAGCAGTGCGAGAGTCAGGAACTAATTTCACTGAAACCGGTCAACCTCAAGGATTTTTATCAAAGAGTCAAAGTTCACAATGGCTCTTTCTAGGTTTTCAGTAATTAAATTTAAAATAGACAGGTCGTATGAATTTGTGCCCAGCACATTTCTTGAAAGTGATCGTAGAAAAAGCAGGTACCCAACCAAAAAACTACTCCCCCCTAACTTTGAGGACTTGAGACGTGACTCAACTTATGCTCCTCCGGAGACCTGGCCAAAATACAAAATCAAATTTTACGCTAGTTACGGTGAGTATTAGTTTGTACTCAGTCATGTTTTGTGGTTGTAATTTATTTCCAGAGCAACGCCCATATTAACTGCTTTAATAATTTTTAATTGAGACAGATACGCCAGAAGAGGCGGAGTCAAAGGTTCAGCAGTTAATTGAGGCTTCCGAGTCCGAAGGCAGTGAAAATGATAAGGGAAGGCGACTTCAGTCAGAAAATAAAGGCTTGCAGTTTTCCAATCAGATCAGTGAAATTCCAAGTGGTGGTCCGATAATTATTGGATCAATTGGCGGTGGATGTATGGGTACTACTAGCAACGTAAACTCGGACCGACGCGTACTGAGGAGTGGTTTTGCACCAGTTGTTGACCAACTTACCGGGAACGTGAACTTGAAAGGCTTCGCAGCAATCATTCGACCTACTGGAAACGTTTTAGGTATTCTGAAACCTTGAATAGAGAAGCATAATTCAATAAATTGGTGAAACTGCTGTCATTTGAATTAGGTACCCTTGGTTCCAGTTTGCTTTCTTCGTCAGCGCAAATATCAGACCCCAGCCTTGGCCCTGTCGATCCTGTGTCCATTACGACTACTACAAGCGGTGTTCCGACGTTTTCAACCCGAGCCGGAGGGAGACTTCACCTACCACACCGCGTACCTTGAAGAGACCTCGCCAAACTCAACCAAACCATCCCATTCTGGTCCACCTCATGGAAACTTGGAAGGTAAATTTTTAAGGGGATTTGAGTTTGAGTAATCTGTACCGTATTCGTATAGGAAGTTTGACTTATTTTTAAATACCAGAATTACTCGTTAAAGTTTTGGAAAACCAAAAAACGCTAGAGCATCAGTTAGGAGATATCAAAACTACGCAGCTGCAAATACTAGCACGATTGGGAAACGAACGCAATCAAGATATTTCCACTGCACCAAATGTTCCGCTGTCATCGGAAGCTGACCTGAGAGAATTGGAAACCTGGCTTGGCGAGAGAGCTAATTACAATCAGTTTCTGAGTAAACCATGAGCATTTTTGAACCTAGCAGCACGCCGTTATTAAAAATAAATCAGTTTTAACAGCATAACATAAAAACACTTTTAATACAACATATTTTGTTTTTTTAGGTCTCTGGGCTGTCAAAGTTAGTAGGTCCGGAATTTCCCAGGTGCCCCAACATAATATTAAATTTCATCTTTGTTAATGAATTTGCGTTGACTGTTCGTAGGACAAGCACAACAGGAAAGCTAGCAATTGTGTCTTCAATATTGATTGACGTGGTCCGAGGTACGCTTGTCATTTCGCTATTTCTAATGTCACAAAATTGCCACTTAGATTTGACACATTGTGTTGTGGATTCGAAAATGTGTGGTACTACCTTTTAAGAAAGATACTATTTGTATACCATTATGCAGTGTGTTAGGATAATTAAATAAATGCATACTTAAAACTTAAGGGTTTGATAATAAAATTTAGTTTGAGATATGTAAATTCAAATTCAAGCGATTCATTGGCATCTTCACGGCATGCGTGTACTGGATTGGCATTGGCAACTATCGGCAATACCTATACAAATGCTGGTCGCAAGGTATGTTGCAGGCATTGGCCATGTATTGTTGTTGCTGGCATGAAGCTAACATATTGGCATGCCGGCATAGAATTGGAATAAATACTCAAACGGAGTCAGTATCCAGGTCCAAAAAGTTCATAACTATTTTTCGGATTTAAAATTGGCGAATGCTAATTTGATAAGCCTGGTGTAGAAAATAAAATAAACAGATTCGCACCCACAAAGATGTACGCAGCCGCAAATAAAACACATTTTAAATGCCTCCTCTGCTGAAACAACAAGCAAGTAATAAGTTATAAATTCCGTGGAACAGACAACCGTTGACTCAGAATTCGTTGCTGGTATTCTAAAGCTAACGTTGTAAACGGACACGGAACATAATTTGATTAATTTTTGTGGCAAGACGAGGTTGAATTGTCTCTTAAAAAATACGAAGAAAAGCACAACCGTAGAAAGCTCTGAAACTAGATACCTTTCCATTGGTGATTGTTACAAAACAAAAGATAATTCTTCACCTAAATACTAAGCATATAGTTTGTATTCGAAGCTCAGTGTAATGAGGTGTAGGGTAATGCGACGTATTTTAAAATAACAAGACAAGAGCAGTTCTATTCAACATTTCAACTTTTACTACAATTTTACAACAATGACAAGAGAGATTGACAACAGTATGAATGACTGACGAATGACGACCAAAAGACGAATGACAAGTGACCGAATGACGAATGACAACGATCCTGGGTTTGGAACTTCCTTATATAGCCAGGATTTTCCTTTCTCTCCTTGCCCCTTGACCCCAATTAGTAAACAACCAGTAACCTTAGAAATTACCATAATGACGGCAACGAACTTGCTGTCGACGGACCGTTGTCCCATACAAACTGATTTACTAAAAACACGCACTCAGTACACATATATCCTAGGTGAATACAAATACATAAAATAGGAGCCGGGCTTTGCTCTCCAGTTCCTACATACTACGACCCAGACCGACCAACTCCAGACCACTCTCCGCATCAACATACCCGGTGCCTATTATAGCTTCGTAGGCCACAACAGTTTGTTTTTGCAAATCTCAGACATATAAACTGAAAAGCGATAAAATGCAAACAAATGTATTAACCCTGGTTCAGCGACCATTAGTATAGTACACAAAACACACAAATGTGTCTAAAAATCACAACTTTGGTACGATGCTATTGTTGTTTGAAAAGAAAAACGCACGTAGCCAATAAAACCGATGCACCACCTTGGTTCAAAAATGTAAACAAATGTAGGTGTTTTGGACGTGACATGTCGTCGTTGATATTGTACTTTTGACACTACTTGAAAACGTGAAGATGTTCTCGGTTGGGGAAATTTGGACTTCAGTTTAAGAAGTGGAATTGTGTTGTTTGAGAAAATTTTGTTTAAATAAGTTTTCTACATTTCTTCATATTTAAATCTGAGTTACATAGCTAATTGAAACGTTCCTACAACTGGGTTTGCATCCGGACAAACAGCAGAACTAAAGTTACATTTTATACCCCGATAAGCTCTAAAAAGGTTGCCAAGCAACACGCTGTATTGTTTGAAATGCTGTGTGGGAAAACGGTTTTTTTTGCTTTACTCAATGGCGAACAATCATATTTTCACGCTTTTGCGTTGGCAAGCATCTTTTCTTTTTTTTTGTCCACAAAAGCTAAATTCCTAATTAGTTTTGTTGCTCAGTTTACAATGTTAATGGCACCAAAGAGGCTACATCTTACAGGTTTAACATTTTGGTTGGCAGAATTTTCAGTTTTTGTTTCCTTGTTCATTTCAATTTGCCATCAAGAAAAGTATATTTGTATTATTTTTTCCTTTTTAAGAACCTTAAAGAACCTATCCTTAATAAGAAAACTCCTTTTTTGCTGCCTAGCATTATGAACATTTTAGGGATGATGATGATGATGATGATGAAGGAGTCTTGATCTAGCCTCTGACTGTGAAACAGCTAAGTAGATTTGGTCTCGTCAAACCGGTTTTGTTAAAATCGGTTTTGTGAAGCTGGAGAAAAACGAAAAAGGCAAAAGTTTTTTACATAAATTTCTACTCCGACTATAAACGAAAATAAATCGTTTGGAAAAGAAATTTGAAAATTTGGCTGCTAAATTAAAAAACCAAACCGAGTCAACTCGAATTTGTGAAATAGACAAATTATCGGCAGCAAAATCGGAACTACAGGAAGAAATCCTGTTGCTTGGTGAATTTATTGACCACAAAGACAAGGAAGAAGAATATCGAAAAGTGGAACTTCAACGTGTAAACTCGGATAATGCAGGCAGCGGCAACAAAATCCAACAGAAGCAGAAACTTTTCAGACCAAAAATATTTTACTATAAACGGGTTTTGTAGCTTTTTACTAGCCTGTTTTTTGTTCCATTCCACGGTGACTTTTCATTTGTTATGCTTAAACGCTTGAATTAATATACAACCATATACATGTACGTTAAACATAATGTCAAATTGTAAAACTCTAATAGATCAAGACTCATGTGAACATGTATAACAAAATGTAATTTGGAGTATCTCCATGGATCTTATGGGAGATTTATGAAATAAATCATTCATTCATTCATTTTAAGGATGAAAAATATGAAGTCCATTGCTTGTAAATTAGATTTCTAAATCAACCAGCAAAGTTTAGTACTCAAGCAGTTCAGCATTTATAAAAAGAAGCATTTATAGCATGTCAACAGTTGAGAAAACAACAGAAATGAAAATGTGGGAAAAAGTTTATTTAGTATTTATTGGTATTATCCTAGATAATACAGTTTATTACGCTTCCTGTCGGTAGTAAAAACCGTTTTTCTCAATAGAAATGTCCATAAAGCAAATAATAAAGTTAAAAGGGGCAATGTAATACACTTAATACATTAGATATTTTAAATGCATTGCATATAAAATGCTATCTAAATGAACTAATTAGCACTTTTCGACATTTTGGACGTTTTCCGAGAAAAAGGTTTTTCCTAATGGGACAGGATTTAATAAAATGGTGGATTTTTCTTGTTCCTGCAAAACAATACCCAATTTCCAAAAATTATAATCACTTCTGTTTACGTAATACATTCCCAAAGTTTAAAAGGCGTAAGGCAAAAATTAATCCAAAGATTTGTCTACGTTCTAAATTTCTATTGACCATTACATGAAACAAAATAAAATAAAGCAACAATAGTGTTCCTGAAATTTTCATTCTCCTTGCATTGCACGTGATAAATGCACGTAAATAAATGCATTGCACGTCTGCTAATGTTAAATTTGTATATAAAAAAGAGATTTACTGTGATTTTAATGGGTATTCGTGAATTGGTCATAAGTATTTAATTTCCGTTGCATGTAAGGTCATCTTCGTTTTCCGTCTGTGCCCTGGCTTATCATACGATTATTGTTTCAGTGCGCTGATAGTATACTAAATATCGACGTACATGTTTACCTACTGAAGAGCAACGCATAGAAGAAATTTGTAAGTCACTGTACAACCTCCATGTAGTCTATTTAATTACAATTATTTTTCTATAATGGTGGTTTCTAGTTGATGATACGGTAGTTATACATACCATGTTTCTAGGTTTGCATTCATTTGGTAGGAATAACAAAAAATAGAATTTACAACGTAACTTGTGGCGGTGTGACAAAAAGCTGGACTGCATTACGTTTGCGATTAAGTTGAATGCTAGTAAATTGCGTGTAAAAAATAGGAGTAGAACACAGTTGGAACATACGCTTGAGCGCGTGTGTTCCTGGGAAGATTTTGTGAAAATTTAGAGAATTGTGGCGAAAAACATTCAGCAATTTTTTCTGCTATTTTTATAGTTAAGGTGTTTACCTAAACAATGCACTGTGCATTGGACAATGAAGTTTTGCAGACTTTGTACTCGAACGCTTTTGCGCATTATTGGATTTTTGCGGCGGTTAGATTCCTCTTATACATAATCTCATTTAATTTTAGAACAGGTATCCTCCCGGTGGGTTATGCGAATAATGTATAAACAAAAAGAATGCTTGTGTGCACATGTTAAAATGATTTAATTTTGGTTCGTGTTCTGTTTTCAAAGAACTTGAAAAACGGAAACAACATTTTGGCGGGAGGTTGTTACTTACACAGTATTATTTGATTCTCAATGTTGATCCTTTAATAAGTTTGTTTTACTTTTACGCATGCTATCCCGCATGGAGATAGAAGTAAGTCCGAGTAACCAGAAAAGCCCCTATTTTGGGCATGTAAAACTCAGGTTACCTGGACTTGCCAAAGTGGGACGATTTGGAAACCTATTTCGCTGATTCAGCGTACTGGTAACCTGAAACGAGTAACTTTTCCCTTACAAAGCCGGAGCATGCCGATTTGTGGTTAGACAATTTTGGGATGTAATGGTATGGCTTTAGGTAACTTCACCTATCCAAATATAAGTAACTTGAGAATACTGTAGCGCATTAACCTGGGGTTACCTCGAAAAAGATTGAAGGGATACCTGCGGTTACTGACAACCAGGGAGGTAATAACGTACTTGCTTACAATGTAAACTTTATGCGGAATGAAAGACAAAATCATCTGATTTTATTTATTCAATTTAGATAAGCATGCTTATCATCACTGCTTACACTATTCACATTAACTCCTATGATAGTTTACATTGAATAGCATGTTTACTTTGTAGGTTTAGAAGAGTTCAGTAGTTTCAGGATTAAGTTGAATGTAGAATGGTCACAGGACTCCCTCCGGTATATGAGCGTTATATTGATGTCTCCATTAAGAAAAAATTGTAACTATGGAACAGAATGATTTCAAACATATCTAGTGTATTTACTAGAAGAATGACTCTTTTATCCCTCATGTCCTCAACTGGCTATCAGACGGTTTTTACTGTAATGGTAGAAAATTATTAAGTTTTGAATGATAATGTCAATTTAATAATGAATACCAAAAATATTGATTGCAAATATCCAACAAACATGTTTGTCTATCGGAAACTTACCCGTAGAATGAAATAAACCATTCGATGTTTCCTTCTTGATATACTTTTGCCAGGGTTTCACGGAAGAAATTGATTGCTGGACCCTGCAGAAAAAAATAGTTCTTCAATTTATAATAACTACACTTTGTTTCTTATCACTGATTGTTTTTCTTACCTTCTCGATCTTCGTAACTGATGACACAATCAATTGAATGACAAGCATGCTGGTCTGGCACCCATTAGTCAGAAGTTCTATCTGCGTTTAGAAGTTTTTCACATAAAATTTCACGAGTTTCGATTTTTACGTAGAATGGCCGTGATGATCAATTAACAAAAAACAAACCGTGTGTCTAATGGGGACTGAATAATAACACTTATATTAATTTTTATTGTGAAATATCCTGAGTAGACTTTTGATAGATATATGAGCTGAACATTGAACATTGAACTATAACAAGCTGACTTCAAGTCAGCAGTCGGTTCCGTTTCATTTTCGCATGTTGAGGAAATACTCAATGATACAGTGTAAATGCATGATATTAATTTAGGCCGACACACGCGCCTCTGTGGTGCAAAAGGCAAACACAATGATCGGTTACCTAAACCATGCTTTTATTATCCTAAAATTGGCACCCCTACAAAAAGGTAACCAAAGGTAATCATTTATATGAAAGATCACGTGATTTTTTTGAATTTTTTGTGTTGGTGCCTATGATGAGTTACTTCTGACTTGCCTGGACTTACTTTTATCCCATACGGGATAAGTATATCATCTTGCCACAATTCCAAGCATTTCAATATTTCACAAGTTTTGGCTTAAATGTAGTTCTTTATATGTTTGGGATAATGCATAATTTCGCATTCTTGTGCATTGTGGTTTTCCTCTATTAAGTACATTTTAGCCAGTTTTTTTCACACGTGCATGTCATAGAAACATGAGATTTATGAGAACTCAAAATCATATTTATATAAATTTTCGCATTGGTGTGTGTTTTATTATTTAATAATTCACTAACCTGAAGAGACTTCATGAAGAGATTTGACCTCTCATTGTGTGCTAAAACGCAAGTCAAGGTACTAGGACTGCTCTGATAACATATTTATACAATATGCCAGTATGACCACGAAATATGTTTAGCATTTACATGGGTACAAACATTTTTCAAAGTAAATGGGAACCAAGAAGCATTGGAATTCTTTGAAGGAGTTGTGAATCAAATAAATTCTTTATGCACAGTTAGCGTTTTAAACATAATCTTGCATGTTGATGTTGCATTGTACAGTTACAGCGTAAAATCACATAATCAACAGCAATTTAATTGTTTTATTCTTACATTTAATACTCCTACGCACCAGTTGTTTTATTCGGTGTAGCTTTATTTCAAGATGCTCATTTTTAATTACATATCTCCTTAAAGCATAATTAAAAGTATATGATAAAAGCAACTTTTAATTGTGCTTATACACATGAATGCAGAATGCCCTGGAAAAAGTTTTTAATCCTCATGTTTTCTAATGTATTGTTAATCCTAGAACTGCTTTTCCTTCCGGAACTTGAAATTTCGGTATTAGGATACAATACAAAGCTGCATAAAGCAATGTTACATCAGACATGTAATCATCCTTCTATGTGGTAAATGCGGACAAATTAAATGGGTCCAGCCCATTATAGTCTGAATTTACCTCCGCGAAGTTTCACCACTGTGTTTGCCAACCGGGATAATGAGTCCATTTCCCGGAATCCTTTTTCCCGAAGGCATGTTTCCTGCTTTGAACTTTTGTAGTCTCTGCTGCAACAGAAGATAATTTTCTGGTGATATTTGAGAATTCAGGGAAATTTTCTTCAAACAAAAACATTGTGAAATTCATGAGAAGTGTCCAATAATACTTTCCTTTCTCTCAGATAAATAGTATTTATAGAATACCTTGATCTATTAGTAATATCAAACTCCGTGCCTGTTGGTATATTGTTCAAATCTATGAGGCAAAATTCATGTACCCAAAAGTCAAGCTCTGTTCCCATTCAAATTCCATTGAAGTAGCAGTTCTATTAGGTTTATCCAACACCTGTAAGCGTCTTTTCCGCATAATTTATTACAAAATGAGTGGCGGTTTATCTGTAATATTTCTATATAGAATTAGCTTCCGGTATGCCGTCAAATGGACTAATAACCAAATTGACTAATTTTAAGTTAGTCAATGTTTACTTTGAAGCTTTTTAAAACGCCGCATTGACTAACACCATAGTACACATTGACTAAATTTACAGTTGGGAATTATTATAATGGTTATTAAAATTACGGATTCTTGGAACACTGAGAAAAGTTTTGATGTGCTATAAATGAGACGTCATAAACCACTCTCGTAACAATAGTGCAGAAAGTTAAGTACAACGATAATATACTTTGCCAAAACATTCAATACCTAATTGGATGTACGAACTGTTCCTAAAACAAACAGGACAGAAACATATTGTGCAACTGATTATAGTTTATATAGCACCACTTGATAATTTTAAAGCTTCCTTGCACGTAAACATATTTGTGAAACTAGAAATTGCTGCGAAACAAGTGAAATTTGTAAACAAAAATTTCGTAAATTTTGGTAATTTTGACTGTCAACGGGTTGACACTAGTATTTTCGAATTTGCAAAATGGTTAGAAAATGACATAACATGCATGATCATGCACGAAAGTGTAAACCCTCCTACTTCGAGTGACTCTATTCGTAACTGATATAAATACTTATCTTTATAAGGTAATTCCGTCTACTTTTTGGTTTAGTCAATTTAAACCAAGAATCAGTCAATCGGTCTCAGCACTTAGTCAATGTGGTAGTGTAAGCATTAGTCAATCAGTTTCAAGGATTAGTCAATGTGGAGATTAGTCCATTTGACGTGGAATCCAGCTTCCTAGTACGTTGAAGTCCCTAAGAAGAAATTTATCTGCTTAAAGGTGTAAACTTGTCTTGTTAAGTAAAAAGCCCACATCAATAAATCATCACAGCATATAACACCCGCTGGTTTTTTTGTTTTCAAAAACCAAACAAGCAAAGCTTATAGAAAGCACAAACAGACAGTGCAAAATCCCAAAATGTAAAGAAGGAGAAAACTGAACCGTACTTGCTTGCTTCTGAGTGAAAGATACATGATATGGGAGACTTTCACTTTGTCAAGCACCAGTCTTTGTTTAGCTGTCGTTGGGTGCATGTCGTCTGTTTCAGAATTGCACACTTTGCTAATAAACTATTTATATGTTTACAATTGAAGTTACATAAACCCACCGCAGCACGGCTTTAGGCTAGAATTAAACGTACCTAGAGTGAAACCTAATGGCATTTTTTGGTTATTTATTCCAGTTTTGTGAACTGTGTATTATATTTTGCGCTCATATACTGTAACGAAAAAACAAATAAAAAGTAATAAGCCTAAGCTAAATGTCAACAGTATTTAATATTCTCATTGCCAATTTGTAAATTCGCATGAACTCGTAATGAGAGTGCGACATTGAATAAAAGGTAAATAAGCTTCAATAAAGTTAAAATTTTATGTATATCGTAAATTTGCTTCCATTGTTTTCAAAAAAAGTGTCATTCAATAAAGCAAGTTTCTTTGCATACCAGCATACTAAAATGGAGATAAATCTGGAAACTTCTTCTGTGCTATCAGACTACTATACAAACGATAATAATTTAACAACATACAATTTATCAATAAACAACAGTTTTTGGTGGAACTTTTTACACGACAAAAAATATCTGCGGCACAGTCCACCTTGGACAATTACCCTGATTATTGCTTATTGTCTAGTTTTTGTGATTGGGTTTATTGGAAATTGCATGGTTATTTCTGTAGTAGTACTTCGTCCTAAAATGCGCACCGTAACAAACATGTTCATTATGAATTTGGCAGTTGCGGACTTGTTTGTAATTATGTTTTGCCTTCCAGCTACATTATTGTTGAACGTGTTTAAACGTAAGCTTGACATACATTTGACCATTAACGCTAACTTGAAATTTAGCTAATTAAGTAAATGTATTTGTTTCAGCTTGGATTTTAGGATCTGTAATGTGCAAAGGCGTAGGATATGTGCAGGGCGTTTCCGTCTGCGCTTCGGCTGGTTCGCTAGCAGCAATTTCAGTGGATAGGTAAAATTAAATCCAATGATTTCTTGCTAAGCATTTACACAATTTGAAATCCAATACTAATCTTGTTTACCTTCTTACAGATGTAAGGCCATTTATCGTCCCATGCAACAGCCTGCTGGTTTCTCCAAGTCTCAGGCATTATATATTATTAGCCTAATTTGGGTGATTGCCCTTTTAGTTACCCTTCCATGGGCAGCAATTTTTGATGTTATTACTAAGGAACCGGATCATTTTTCCTATTGCGTGGAATGCTGGGACAACCAAGAGCATGGAAAAATCTACTTTGTAGTGGTCAACCTTTTTCTCTGTTATAGCTTGCCACTAGTTGTTATTTCCATTTCAAATGTAGGTGTATGCTGTAACGTAAGTAACAGAAAAGTGCCACAAGAAGCAGATTTTTCCGGAGATATTAAACGAATGCACAGAAGAACAAGACAAGGCGTGAGAAAAATGTTGGGTTGTGTCACATTTATCTTCTTAATGAGCTGGTTGCCCCTTTACATTATTGTAACTCGATTAAGGTTTGCTAATGTTACCGAAAAAGAAGCTAATGTATATGAACTTTTACTGCCATTTGCACAATGGCTTGGTGCATGGAATAGTTGTATAAATCCGATGATTTATGCTTTTCTGAACCAAAAATTCCGAGAAATGTTTGTGAGTTTGTTGCCAAGTTGGATTCAATCTGTGTTCAGGAGAAGTAGTAACAATCTTGGGAAAAATGCTACAAATAACAAAGATAACAAAGCAGGCTTTTCACAGGCTTGCGGGAAGTGCACTTCAAAATTTACTACCACAGGAACAAAGCCTATGGGAAGAAGTAACAACGACAAAGCCACATCGTTACTATATCAAAACACTGCAAAAACAATAAAAACTGTAGTAAGAGATAATTCTCTAAAAAGAATAAAGGTTGTGTCTAACATTACTGTGGTTCCTCAAAATCATTTGCAATCAACTTCTTTGGAGAAAAAGAAATCAGTTGTACTGGTTCAACTTAATTCTACTTGTGAATGTCCGTGCACTGTAACAGAAGTGTAAGCCTGCATGTATTTGTACACTAAGAATTACTGAACTGATAATAAATGTTTGTATGTTGAATGTTTGAAAAAAAAACACAGTAATCAAATACTTATTCGCCTTACGTTTTTCAATACGACTTCTTTAATCAAACAGATTCCGGCATAAAATACAGCAAATATAAATTTCATACTTTTGATGGAATATTTGCATCTCTTTGTTGCATGCAGCAAATAATAGACATACATGTTATTCAACGAGAGCTGGCATTTTCCAAGCTTCAGTGTGCTTTCCCTTGTTTTCGCTATAAAGCCACAGTGACGTGTGGCAACTTGTCAACCAGAACAGCAATGTCGAGCTGCTCTAGTATTAAGTAATGCGTCATAATAATTAGGTAGTCAAGAAGCAAGACATTGTCCTACCTGAAACCGGGATTAGCATAAGTTGCAGTCGTAGTAGAGTGGTATAACGATCTGGGCTGTACAGATAGACGGGCGGTTCGATTCCCCCCGCTTGCACAACTTTTGCTAATCCATAGCTGGTGGAGATGCGGGATATCGATCCCCGTACCTCTCACACCTCCAACTCTCCATAACTCCACCATACAAACAAATGTATAAGTTTTGTAATGCAGACAAAATGAATGCGCAGGTTGTTATTTAGTTAGCAGCAAATACCCAGGGACAAACCAGAAACCAACAAACAAGGTATATGGGAAACTTAAATCTTCTTCAAACACAAACGCCTTATTTTAACATGATGAGTACTCATGGTAAACCATTAGGAGTCGCTCCTATTGATGTTATTAGATCTTTTGGTATAAAACGGTTTATGAATTCAAATTCTTAAAATTGTAATATTGCCAAGAATTGCAATTAGATTTTTTGGCTGGTTTAGAAAAAAAGTGGAACAAACACCCATATCGTAAATGCGTCTTGTACAGATGAATTTGAAGATGAAGTTAAGAATAAGAATAAAGTCTTTGAGACTGATGCATGTTGCACTATATAGTATAAATTGTAGCAGTGTGTTTTTCTAAGTGTTTGGAGGGTACAATTTCCTAACTGCAAAATGTATTTTAAATGTCGTATACGTTAAGAATTTTGGATGGTAAGTTTTTTTAAATGTTTTTTATGAAAAAGCTTCTAACTGCACTACATTAAAGTTGTATTAGTTGATCTACGGAACGAATGGTTTTGAGTGGTATTACCGTTTATCTTCTTTTGTATTCCTTATATGCATTTTACAATTTTTAATGGCTTTCCACGTAAGTAATTGACTTCTAAATTGTGCAAGTGGATTATTGTGTGGATGAAAACCCTATATTTTGTTGTCGCCAGGACGTTCAAAAATAAATTGTACACTAGGTCTGTGCACTAAATGTTTCCATCTTTGCTCAACGTATGTCTTTCATATTATGTAATCGTCTGGAGTAGCCCCACAAGAAAACAGGATTTTTTACGAACTCAACGTAAAGGGTTCCTTGTAAATCCGGAGACATTTTTGAAATTGTGATATTTCAGAACAGTTGAGCCTTATTGAACCACAATATTTTTTAACGTGTAGTACAACTAATGGTAAGCAAAATTCACATAAATTAAAATTCACTGATGCCTTTGTATCCAGTGGAGTAAAATTCTCGTTCGGCTTATGCTATACCCTAATATCCCGATCCGGCTGCCATTTGGTGGTGATATTTTTTCAAATAGTACAGAAACCTTGGAATCAGCTGTGTGGCATTTGTCGATTGGACTATCCCGCCTTACATAAACCCCAAAATGCTTCGATTACTCTGGCCAGTGGAATTTTTTGAGCAGTTTCGGATTTTAATAAAAAAATTGGTTTTTTGAGCTTCCTAGTGGGAGTTAGGTTTTTGGCCTGGTGTGCAGTTGGTATGCCTAGCCAGAAAATAACGTTTTCACGGTCATTATCCTTATCAATGCCTGGAATGAAACGTGCCATCAAACATTTCTACAATTATTCCTTTGTAGTCAAAATCCCTTCTGTAATAAAAGGTTTGGAAACGCTTCCATTTTCAACCATCGAGCACAGACTTAATTGCCCAACTTCGGAGCTTTAATTTGCCATAGCGCTTGTTGAGTAATGTTGAGTTTGTTGGCCGCAGCACTAATTGAAGTTAAGGGCTTCATGTCGAACAACTTTAAAGTCGTCTTCAATGTTACTAAGGGAGCCACGGTTGCAATACGTCCTTCAGAGAACTTGCACCCTAATGTGCTTGTAGTTCGATATTCCAGAAATACTTTGTATATACCTATCGGGCGCTTACATTCTTCTATAAAGTGTTTCACTGCTTTAATCTTTGACCTGTTAGTGACATTTTTGAAGTAGGATATAACCCGTCTTGAAAACGCTTTGTTCTCCCGGGATTTCAAGACGATGCGTTTATTTTGGAAAACCGAAAAATGCATCATGTAATCCCCGAAAAATGAGCTATCGCAAGATGCATTCAATTTTTTATCTCTAGCCTTCGTTTGCATTTTATCTCTGTTTGCAAAAATGTCTCCGAACTTACGAGGAAGGCTTTATTTCAAAATGGACGAAAACAAAAAGTGCATGCATATGTCTTTAACTGGTATCAACTACTAAGATCACGCCAATTTTAGCAGCAGGGCGCAGACTCATCTGACTCGCCATCTTGTGGCACCAAATGAGAAGCTGGAATGCATTTTTTCCTGTGGGTCTGTGCATATTTTAAGTTGACAAATATAGTTTAAGTTAATTTCTGCCCTGTAGAAGTATATGAGTTGAAAATAATGGCAGCTCCTAAAATGCATGTACACCGATGAGGAAACAGATAATGCCTTGGTCAATTTGCATACGAGATAAGAAAAGCATACAAAAAACATTTTGGTACAAAGAAAGACTTACAAGGTATGCTATTTGCCTGTTAATCGCAAACCAAGATGCGATATACCACATCTTGTTCAACGTTTTACGTAGATTCCAAATCTGGTTTCCTTTTGGTGTAAAACGCAAATTTGGAATTTTAATTAATTAATTTGTAATCGTAATTAACGTACGAATACGCGCGCAAGACCCCAGCAGCACCCCCCAGATGCTCCTCTCTCTACGAGCACAACACACAAAACAAATGGCCAAAGCAGTGCTACTGCGTGAGCTGTGATGTTGCTCTCTCACGTTGTTTTTGTGTGTTGCGTGTGTACGGGGTAAGTGATAGTAAGTGGACAATTTGTTGGACGTAGTGAAGGAGCGTACTCCCTATCAGAAGCTTATCTAATTTGTGCAAATTTTCATTTTGCCTACAATCTCTTTCCCTCTGAATATACTCATGCTTGGTTTTATTTGGTCAAAAGCCAAGCTGATATGAAAACTTCGGCAGTCCAAAATACACAACGTGGTGTCTGAATGATCCCTATTCCTTAATTATTTACTTAATATGCTTGATAATTAAGGCCATATCTTTTGGTACCGGCGGCGTAACAACGTAACTCCTACGAATTTTTTTGTCCAAGATATGCTTAATGGCCTGTATCATCTTATTTTCATAACGCCGCCGGTACCTTGAGATAATTACTAATTAATTTAACATGTAATTAAAACAATAATAATGATTTTTCGAAAATTCTAAACGTAAACCGGTTCCTCTCTTTCAGCACATTCAGATTTTAAATACTATATATGCCTAATTAATCTAATTATGCTTTGATTGGATTGTACATGCCTAATTGCGCCAAAATAATTAAATTTCAAATAGGGATACCGCGTGCATTTTAAGGGCGTTTTTCGGGAAAATCGATGGAGTGGTTAAGCTTGTTACTCTGCGTACGTTGATCTGAAATTCGGGTTCTTTCAAAATGAAATATGACTATATCCGTTTGGCTTGACAGCCGTCCAACCAGGTTGGTACCATCAGCCAAAATGTTGCAAAAATTGTGGTGTAAATCAGTTGATAAAAAACATATTGACAATATGCTATTATGGTTTTGAAAGGAGTTAAAATGCAGCAACAAATAAGCAGCTGAAAAATTCATTCTTTGAAATTTTTTCACTATTCTACACATTCTGAAAACTATCAGTACGGAACGCACTAATACCAAGCTTACACTTCTACCGAACTCCAGCATTACTGTGTATGTAAAGCTTATTCGAACAAAGTGAAAAACAATTGTGATAGGTGACTGGATAGTCTATTGTGAGTATATCGAATGGAGACACCTTTAAAGGAGCGGTTCAAAAAATACAACTCCGAATTAAGCTTAAGTATAAGTTATTCAGTCCACGGTTTCATGATCGGGCTTCAGAGCCAAGTGGCTAAGCGCTCGACTTTGTCATCATGTGCATGGGTGCGTTCCCAGCCAGCGTCAATTTAATTTTTGCTATTTTTTTGCTTGCAGCCTAATGAATATATAGGTAGTGGTATTAACCATACAAGCAACAACATTTAATTCAAATTAAATTATTTAATAAAACTGCTGCAAGCAAAAAAATAGCAAAAATTAAATTGACGCTGGCTGGGAACGAACCCACGCACATGATGACAAAGGCGAGCGTTTAGCCACTTGGCTCTAAAGCCTCATGAGACCGTGATCTGAATAACATACTTAAGCTTAATTCGGAGTTGTATTTTTTGTACCGCTCCTATAAAGGTGTCTTCATTCAATACTACTTGCGCATTATGGCCTGCTGGAAACCTACTAACCTACGTAAGATTGCATACCGAAGGCACCCACTTATTGCTTAGAAGCCACTTAATAAGAACAAAATCTTGTATTTCATGCACTATGACTATATACATACATGAGGAACTTCATACCAGCTACTTCATAGCTCTTGACTTTTATTTTTTAATGCAAGCTATTGGAGTCACCAAGTCATCCTACTCCCTAGGGTCTCTAAAACTGAGCGGCTGATGAAATCACTGTTGTCAAAACCAAAAGTAACAGACCCGCTTTTGCTTGCACTTTGGTCAATTGGTTTAATCACAAAACCTTGTATTTGTTCATCAAAACAAAATAAAATAACATACAACAAAAGACACATATTTTATTTGTTGGTGCAACTTTTAAAACAAACCCTAACGTTGTTTTTTTAGGAAAAAAGGGAGATAAGCCTAAAGTGGTCTAGCTAAGTATTTGAGATCTTACAAACGCTGTATTTGATAAAAACTGGTTGATAGGATCATCCAGTTTTAGTTTTTAGTAACTTCTTGCTTCGTTACGTGAGTGAGGCGACCAGACCACGGAGGTAAGTTTCATGAAAGTATCAAGTTTTTGTTCGTAAAGAGCCCTTCAAACCTACACAACATGTTTACTTGCTTGATGTTTTTGAAATGAAATCGTAGCTTGTTCACTTCAGGTTTTTAAATACGTACTACAAACAATTGTAAAATGCTATTGTTACAGAGAAACAATGATGTGTTAATAAATGTAGGTATAAAGTACTTCTACGGATACGCATTTATTAACTGAGAGGCCTAAAATCATAAATTGTCAAAAAACAGACGATATCACGACTATCATATGACAAGATTAGTTTCCTTTCTTTTTGAATTAATTTAATTGAAATAAAACATACCCAATAATAAGTCTCATCTCCATATACGTTTTTCTAAAACAAGTAAGATCATTAGGTTATCGTAGTTCATCGGAAACGATTAGTTTTGATTCCTTTACTCAATATTACATTTCAAGGATTATTTTCTCCAAAAGACAACAAAGCTCCTTGCAGTGTTTTTTTAAGTTCTTATAATTGGTTACGAAACAAATATTTATATGCTTGCATTTATACCAACCACAAACTAAAATTTCCATACGTAATCGTTCTTCGTACGCCTGGTTAATGTAATCAGATCATGGCGGTGAGTTTCATGTAAGTATTCTCGGTGAAGAGCACTTAAAAAGCACGTACAAATTCCACCATGTAATTGACTATGCACAAGTTATGAATGTTTTCAGTTTATTGCGCTACACGTTAATCTGTTCACTTGGAGCTTGGTAGAATATAACTTAATCCGAGAAATTCTGGGGAAACAGATCGTGGTTATTCTTGTCCTTACTCCAACAATCCTGACTACCATACTTTAGCATTTTTGCATCACCATCAAACCAAGTCAAGATTAGGAAACCATTTCACATGCTAATCAAATTATTTTTTTCAATTGGAAAACTCTTTATTTCTAGTTCAAATTCGCCCAAGCAAAATATGTTTAAATATAAGTTGAAACCAAAAGTATAACATGAACGTACAATTTTCTTATATATTTCCGAGAACCTAAATATGTTGTAGGGGTTACTCTGGTTTATGTTACAGCAGATTTACAAGAAACTACAAAAATGTCCAAAAAACATTTTGTTTGAAAGTTTGAAACAACTCTAAGACATTCCACAGTTTCTATTTAAAACTCCTAAATAAGTCACATTAAATTTTCACTTAATCAAAAGGGCATGATCAAGGAAACCCAATGCATGACTTTATATTAGCAAATGACTTTAGCTCTGTACGCTCATTCAAAACATATTAAATAGCTCTTCCGCTGAAGCGTTTTACGAATGTACAATATTGCCCCAAATCCAACATTTTTAATGCCGGAGGTTGCACTCAATAAAATTGGAAAGTCAAACTGAGAAACATGTGAGAACGTGAAACATAAAGCCAGATTTTCTGTTAAGTAAACATCTCTCTACAAAATAATCCATGAAGGACACCATCGTTGTTTCGCAGCTTAACCAATATTTTTGCCCAAACACTTTGTGTTCCGATCAAACAATCAAACAAACTACCGTTTTAGCTACCACATGTAGAAATAAGCGGATTGTAGTGACATCTGAACTAATCAAACATCACGAGAAGGCATTGCTAAAACAGGGTTGCAAACATTGCGTGGCTACTGAAAAGATGTCACCAGTAGATAAACATTTAGCATTACAGTTGCGTTCCCACACATTTGTAATGTTCCATTTCTTATCTGACAGGAGTGCTGAAGAAATTATGCGTTATGTTTATTGATAATTCATAAATGTGCTGTACAGAAAAAATAAAAAAAATAGTTTAAATCTTATCGTCTACCCTAAAATTTATAACGCAAGTAGCATTCATATATGTAATAATATGTAAGTGCTTCAAAATCTCAGTAAACTTTTATTTTGCTTGTAATTGTCGGAACCATTACTAATAACTTTTGGGTTGCTTGCTAAATTCCATATCTTGCATAATGTTTAAAATGTGTCCTGTACAGGGCTTTTGCAATTTTTGCGCATAGCCAGAAATTCAGCAAAACTTTTTGTAGACCAATTCATCTCATGGGATTAAATTCATTCACGTGCTTGTGTCCTTCATCCAGTTTTTAAAGCAGAATAGTCGTTGTTTTGTATCAAGTAATTATTTTCCATGACATCAAATCATCAACAACGTAGACTATATACCATAATATATTAAATTGAACTTGATACTTGTCTTATGTGATTACGTGGGACCGTGGAGATGAATAATGTTTTTCTTATAGTACCCCACAACCTCAGGCGCAATGAAAATTCTGCAACATTTTCAGTTAACCGGAATAATTTAACAAAACACAAAAGTGCCAAATGCATGCTAAAGTTTATCTTGCATGCCTAACAATATTGTTCGTACTGCTTCTGTAACGCATTTTTTGATAGATGACACTAATTTAAGCCAGTGCTAATCAAAACATTTTTTCAACAAATGCATGACCGTATACCTGAGTATATATAATGGGAGTTCGTATACCGAGTTATAGCTTACATAGCAGCACTGATTAAAAACGAGATTGATTTGATTGAATTATTTTCAGTAACGATGCACGATTTTTGCAAAAATACAAACAATACCAAAAACGTCTATGGTCCGTTTATTCGGCTTCTACGACAAGGTTATTCAATCAAAACATGTTTGATATTATACAAAACAAGTGTTTGTCTGCTCTGGCTTTTTTGCATTTTCTATTTCTGAAAACACTGAAAAGGTCTTTTCAGAAAAGCTTCAGGCACCAAATTTTACCTCATTAGCTTCATGATTTGTGTCCTATCGTTTCACATACGTCATTAAGCATTGTAATAAGTTGGTAAAATATCCTTGAATTCACTTATGCAAATAATTTTTATTTGGTAATCGCCGTACAAATTGTATCAACGCAGTTCCAAAAAAACTTCTATACGCACACTGAATCTGCTTTTATCCTGTTTTTTGTTTGTTCATATCAAAAAATACCTTTGGAGTGTACGGAGCTTTACTATAACTACAAGCTTTTGTGATGTATTCATGCAGATAAAAAATTTTTGTGTAATTGCTTTTCACGTGTAGTGAGCAAAGTAAGAAGAAAATCGGTGTTCGTAATAACAAATGTTTTACATCATTCGTAGCTGGCGTACATCTTAATAAATGTAAATGATCTCCTTGACGTCACCCTGTTAGGTCTCTGGGAAATCTCATCTGTGATAAGTCTGAGAGTGTTAACATAAATGCTTAGTTATTGGTAGCTGCTTTCTTCTCCGGCAAAAAAATGTGTTCAACACTGCACGCTTATGTAGCTCAGTGTTAGCATTTGTATTATATGCTACTATTCTGAAAACTGCTAAACAGAAGGGGAAACAAAATTTACTAGAACATTCATACTACAAACATTGCAGATAGCTAGTTTCGTATACCAAACATGTAGTGCTATTCAGGTTCTGGAGCATATTTTTTCTCTCTATTGCATCAATTACGAATAGAAAGCATTAAAGATAAACTAATGCTCCTTTTTTATTTGTCTAAGTTAGCTCTGCATTAAAATTACACTTAAACATCAAATAAACATGCGTCTTCACCTTGAATTTGAAGGCACATTTCTTTTCAGCGAAAATGTAAAATGATATGAACTAAATAGACGAGAGAGTAGTACCCCAACTGCTTCGTTTTTTTATTTTAGTGTCCTTGTAAATATGACTTGTATGTAATTATAAAGTAATTATATGTTTGTTCAAGTTCATATTTCTATTCAACCGAAGTATTTCATAAAATCGGCTGTACACTTGTTTCTGTAAAGTTGTCATCTCTTATCACGGGTTTTGTTACGCAGCACAAAATGCGTAGAGCTTTTCTTGATTGAACATTTTCAAAGCGTGAAATTTCAACTGTGGGTTTCCGTTATGGCTTTGAATTGTACCGGTTGTACTACTTTAGCCAATGCAAACATTTTTGTAATTTGTAGAATATGAAGCTAGCCAGCTTCTTAGTCAAATAATGATTAGTCCTAATTAGTGTCAATTGGTTTATCTCTGTCGACTGTCTGTCTGTCTATTAAGCTATTAGTCCACGAGCTATCTCGATGTAAGCTATCTCTAGCTCTTGTCATTCTGAGATCCACCTCAGACCTAATTCTGCTCTGTTACACTACACAACTCTGCGTATACTTGCTAAGGCAAAAAACCTACAAAATAAAACCTATCTCAAGTAACCCCTTCGGTTTACTCCCACTTATTACATATAGCACTCTGGCACCTAAAAACTCTACATTGGCGACGAGTGATTTAACGCAAGTTACGAGAGTTTTCAAAAAGTAATCAGTGATCCCTTTTCCAAAACTAGTACAGTTTTCGAAAAACTTTATATTTTATGTCTGAAGAAGTAAAAACTGAACCTACTTCACCAGTAAAACCAGCAGTGATTACGCCCGTCATCATGTCGACAATCGGTGTCCTCCAGCCTTTCCACAGGGACAGTGACGATTTTGAAATGTAATGTGGGTAGGGCAGTTCAAAGCCTTTTTAACTGCCAATTCCAAAGATTTGACAAAAGATAAGGATCAATGCCACGCAATTTTCCTGTCATCGCTTGGATTACCTACCTACACGCTGCTGAATACGCTTCTCGCTCCTGACGCCCCCTCCACCAAAACTTTGGATCAGCTCATCACCACACTACAAGACCACTTCAAACCGGCTCCTAAAGTTGCTGCTGAGCGATACAAGTTCATGTGTAGGCGTCAACGCCCAGGAGAGACAGTCACCCAATATGTTGCTGAGCTCAGGCTCATGGCTCTACATTGCCAGTTTGGGGACTTAGATGAACGTATCCGGGATCAGCTGATATTTGGGATGTTATCCGAACATGCCCAGCGTACCATCTTTACAAAGAAAGATGACATCAAACTAAGCAATGTCATTCAGATTGCTTTAGCACAGGAAGCTGCTGAGGCAGGCACTTCCTTAGTCCGGAGTGGTCAGCAGTCATCATCTCAACCACCTCTTCCAGAGCAAGCCAACAAGGTCAAGTTCCAGAAACGGAACAAAGGAAAACAACAGAATCCTCAACAGCAGAAGGGAGGAAAAGGACAGCAGAATAGTGGAAATTCTAAAGGTTCCTGCCCCAACCGTGGTTCTACCGATCACACCACCCCTCGAGATTGCCCTCACAAAAATGTCAAGTGTCGCTCTTGTGGAATCAAAGGACACTTTGCTCGATGTTGCAGGAAGAAGCCGCAGACAGCCAACAACTTGGAATTCGTCGAAATTTCCAAGGTCCAGAGTGAAGTGAAGAAAAGTGAAGAGCTCATCATGATGAAGACCAAAATCAATGGAGTTGATCATGATATGGAGTTTGATACGGCTTGTGGGAAAGCAACTCTATCAATAGAGTTTTGGAAACAGCTTGGTAAGCCAAAATTAAACAAATGCAACATTGTCTACCGTTCCTACACCAAGCACCTGCTCTATCCAATTGGTCAATTGGATTGCGAAATCGAGTACAATGGCCAGAAAATTCGTCACAGCATCCCCGTAGTCAAGCGGAACTCCCTATTTGGCAAAGATTTGATGTCAAAGTTCAAAATAGATTGGGAAGATGTGGATGCGCAGTGTCATCAAGTGGAGCTCCTCCAGTCTGGTCATATAGCAGTTTCAGCACAGTCTTTAGTACAGCAGTACTCCGACGTCTTCAAGGCTCCGACAGCAGAAGACAGAATCCGTCACTTTACGGCCAAAGTGATTTTGAAGGATGACGCCACGCCCAAATTCCTCAAGGCGAGGGAGGTTCCATATGCTCTCCGTGACAAGGTTGATCGTGAATTAGACCTTATGGAGCAACTTGGAGTAATCGAACGAGTTGAACACTCAGATTGGGCATCCCTGCTGGTAGTCGTCGCAAAACCGAACGGAAGGGTACGCATTACGGGCGATTTCAAAAATACCGTAAACTGTCAGCTTTGTGTCACCCAGTACCCGCTAGCTCTACCAGAAGATCTGTTCGTCAAAATCAGCGGTGGTAACAAATACTCCAAGCTGGATGGCAACAACGCCTTCCACCAGATGGACTTGGACGAGAGAAGCAAGAAGTTCCTAGTCATCAACACGCACCGTGGACTTTACAGGTACAATGTCCTCCCACAGGGCATTGCTTCGTCTCCAGCCATTTTCCAGGAATTCATGGATAAGATGCTCCAGGAAATTCCAAAAACAGGTTCCTTCATTGATGATGGCATCACCACCGGCAGCACCGACGCTGAGCACTTGAAGAACCTAGAAGAAATATTTGAACGTATGAGACACTTCAATTATAAATTAAACGTTGACAAATGTGATATTATGAAGGATGAAGTCACATTCCTGGGTCACAAAGTATCCCGAGCAGGAATTGCAACGTGCAAAAAGAAGGTTGACACCATCATCGCGATTCCTGAGCCAAGAGATGTTTCGTCGTTGAGTTCATTTCTGGGATTATGCAACTTTTACGGGAAATTCGTTCCAGAGTTTTCCAGCGTGTGTGAACCACTATACAATCTTACCAAAGACAACGTGCAGTGGAAGTGGACAAAACAGTGCCGTGAAGCTTTTCGCAAGGTGAAACAGCTGCTCACCACTTCTCCAGTACTCACGCACTTCGACCCATCACTTCCGATCGGTTTGTCCAGCGACGCCAGCTCCAACGCCATCGGAATGGTTTTGTTTCATCGGTTCCCCGACGGTTCCGAACGCCCAATCTCCTACGCATCCAAGGTCCTCACCGAAACGCAACGGAGATACAGCCAGATTGAGAAAGAAGGGTTATCCATAATCTGTGGCATTGAAAAATTTTTCAAGTTTCTGCGTGGAAGAAAATGTTTGCTCGTTACTGATGCCAAGCCGTTACTCAAGATTTTTGGTCCCAAAACCCAACTTCCGGCGTATGCAGCAACACGACTCCACCACTGGGCAGTCTACCTCAGTCAGTTCCAGTACGAGGTAATTTACCGCAAGACGAATGAACACGGTAACGCAGATGCTCTCAGTCGAGTTTCATCCCCAGTGGTAGCTCCAGCTACAAAATGTGAAACAGAAGCCAGTGTCAACGCCATTGCTAACGAACAACTGGAAATCCTTCCGGTTACAGCAAAGGAGGTACGGAATGCAACAAGTAAAGACGCTTACCTTTCCAAAGTCCTCCAGTTCCATGAAAGAGGTTGGCCCACCCAGCTGCAGAAAGAAGATGTTCATCTTCAGCCCTACTTCAGTCGCCGTACTGAACTGCAATCAATCCAAGGAATACTCCATTGGGGCATCCGGGTCATCATACCCACCAAGTTACAAAACAAAATTCTGCAGCAGCTCCACTCATGCCACCTGGGCATAGTGAAAATGAAAAGTTTGGCACGTTCTCACGTGTGGTGGCCAAACCTTGATGCGGATATCGAAACCCTAGCCAAGTCATGCCAGCATTGTCAAGAGACAAGTCCTAATCCAGCGAGTGCTCCACTCCACCCCTGGCAGTTCCCAGAGAGACCATGGCAGCGCATTCATATCGACTTAGCAGGCCCGTTCCTGGGTAAGATGTGGCTTATCGCCGTCGACGCCCACTCCAAATGGCCTGAAGTGTTTCCTATGGGAAATGATACCACATCCGCAGCCGTGAAAGCAAAAATGTTAGAGATGTTCGCCCGTTTTGGTTTGCCCAACCAGGTCGTTTCGGACAACGGACGCCAGTTCATGTCTGAGGAATTCGAAACATTCCTGTCCAACAACGGAATAAAGCACATCCTTTCTTCTGTCTACCACCCCCGCAGCAATGGTGAGGCAGAGCGTTTCGTCAGAACGTTTAAAGAAGGATTGAAGGGGGAGAAGGGAATCCCTATCGAAAATCTGCTTCAGCGCTTTCTGTTCGTCTACAGAAGCACACCGCACTCCACCACCGGAGTCAGCCCAGCAGAACTTCTCCAGTCCCGAAAGTTGCGCACTGCCCTTGACTTGGTCCACCCAGATATACGAGGCAATGTTGCTTCATCTCAAGCCAATCAAGAACGCAACTACAATCACCGAGTGAAACAACGTGAGCTGCATCCTGATGAGCCAGTATGGGTTCGTACGTTCTCCAAAAATGAAGAAAAGTGGACACTGGGAACTACAACACGAGCCTTGGGTCCTGTAACCTATTTGGTGAAAGTTGGTGGCAAAGAAATGAAACGCCACGTTGACCACCTGAGACCAGCAGCAAACCCAAAAGCAGACATCATCATTCATGATCATTCATCAGGATCTCAACCAGCCACCCCACAGACAAGTCCAGCACGACAGCAGCAGCAGCGTACCCCTGTAGGTACTCCTGTAAAAAGCCCTCAGCGGCAAGAAGCAAGGTCACCAGTACCTTCGCCTTCCCAATCGACAGCAAGCGGCTCTACACAGCCAACAAGCCCAGCGCATGTGCCACCTCCAGTAGCGGAGAATGTCCAGGCACCAGAGGGACGCCCCAGACGCGCCGTGAAGCAACCAGAGAGATTGGCGTATAATAGAAAAGGGGGAAATGTGTAGAATATGAAGCTAGCCAGCTTCTTAGTCAAATAATGATTAGTCCTAATTAGTGTCAATTGGTTTATCTCTGTCGACTGTCTGTCTGTCTATTAAGCTATTAGTCCACGAGCTATCTCGATGTAAGCTATCTCTAGCTCTTGTCATTCTGAGATCCACCTCAGACCTAATTCTGCTCTGTTACACTACACAACTCTGCGTATACTTGCTAAGGCAAAAAACCTACAAAATAAAACCTATCTCAAGTAACCCCTTCGGTTTACTCCCACTTATTACATATAGCACTCTGGCACCTAAAAA
>CM056170.1:38963026-39017367 GCA_029691765.1 Entomobrya proxima
CAACGTGTAAACAAAATGTATTATTGTCAATTCTTTTAGTCCGGGATTCATTTATTCACCTTGGATGTGTTAAGCCCTCTAGAAAAAGAAACTTCAAAAGAATACATAATCCCATTGATGCTTAGAAGTCTACAAAACTCAGCTTGAACAAACTGTCGTGTACAGAAATTTTAAATTTAGCAAATTCCAATAATATAAGTACAAGCTTCAAACAGTAGGATTGCTTTTGTGTCATCAAAGAAGTTGGTATGTCAAAATGGGTGCTTTCTTAGATTTCAATACGTCTGGTGTCAAAAACATCACATGGATTACATTAAGTTTTAGCTATATATCATAAAATATATCATTTCACTTTGTACTTTGTATTTTTATCAGCCAGCTTTACCATCTCCGCGCTTTGTTGCACATTACTATATAGAACATTTTAGCGCATTAACTGCAAGCATTTTATACAACATATCCACTCATATTTACTAAATATTACAACGTAAACATAAATAATCCTCAAAATATGTAACCGTAAATGTTTAAATCAATCAGAAAACATTGATATTGCTCAGTCATTGCACGTCTCATAAATATTTGCAGCGAAATCTTGAGAAATTGTGTTACATTTGATAAAATATTATGAACGATAATTTTTTAGTTCCAGCATACATGTTGCATCTACAAAAAAACTCAGCACCAAATTTAATAAGATATATCATGCCAAGCCAACACAATTTAGTTATTTGTCATTATAATTCATTGCCTGTCTTTCCAGCTACAACTTGATATTGTTTCGTTTTTCTGCGTTGTAAGAATAATAAAAGCACCAAGTATCTAATATAAAAAGATTTTGAAAATGATTACGAAGCTTTTCTTATTTAAATCTTGCCTGACTCCTGTATCAAAATTTATTTTCTGGATACGCTCTTGGTGTATATTAACCAAAATAAATTATTAGTTTTGACATAAAAGGCTTCAGATTTACGAACTTATCAATTTTAATGAACCATGTTATAAAAAATAGCTGCATGTATTTGATGGAACATCTTAGCGTAGATACTTAAATCTTATATAAATAATTTTAATTCATGAGCCAAAAACGTGGGAGTCTACGCAAGCCATATTATGCATTTCATCATTGTTAATAAATGAAACTTGTGGTACAGTTGGGAAGCTTTGCGGAAATTAATATTCACAAGCTCTGATGTATTAAATTGCACGTTTTTGGTAAACAACTGTTGCATGTACTATTGTGGACCACAATGTAAGCCAATTCAGCACCTAAGAAAACAAATAGATTTTTCATTTTGACATATTCTACCACAAAATTACATATATGATTATAGTCCATCAACTCGTCTAATCCCTATTGTTTCAGCCATGTCTGAATTTGTTAGAACAAATTTATGGAGTGAAAGTGTGCTAATACTAAACAAAATAGGGTGTTTGCAAGTGTTTTTGTACCTGCATAAAAGTGGAGTATCAATGCAGTCAAAATATAATTTCAGACAACTACCATGCCATATTCCCACACATACGTAAGTTAAATCAGTAAGGCCAAGAGAAAGCTCTCAGTTTCTACGAGAATCACTACAGCATTTGTGGAGGGGGCTTATTGTGTCAAGTTCAGTTTTACATTTTCATCTGCTCGTTCCCGTTTACTCAAGTTTCTTTCATTTTACGCAAGCAAGAACAAAACAGAATAAGAAATACGTCAGCCTATTGAAACACTTTGCAACAAATTAAATTACCACAAAATCTGATTGTAACCACGTATAATGCGATTTTACTTATGCAAGCGTGCAATGTATAGCAGAGCATCCTAGTGCTCTCCACAAAAGATTGTTTGTCATTAGTGGCGAAAACCCTTAAACTCAAACTTTCATAAATTAAATTACTGTATTCGCAATTAAAACTGAATGCAAATTACAGTATATTATACCCAAATTGAATAACGGACATATCTGTTATATTTATTTATTTTCTTTTTTAGGACTTCACGAATGTTCATACGGCGTTGTCAAATTAAGTTTTACGTCAACACATGTACATATTTCCGAAATTACATTATAAAGTACTGCCCCATAAATCTTATCCAGTCAAAACCAGATATGAAAAAACGTTTATCTACTTTTACTAATTAATTAACCTCTAATTTAAATGGAAAGACAACACAACTTTTATTAAGTCTTTCCCTATACAAAATGATATAGGCAAACCTGTGTGAGTTTTCTTAAACCTAATGACTCATTTGACACCAAATGACCTTGAGCCAGTAAACCTCACCGTTTGCAAGCAGCTGCAAATCAATACATATTACAAAATATTAAATATTCTTATGTTTCACGTGTGTCGAATAAACAAGGTTATGCAGTCGTGAACATGCCATATTCTAGTTTTTACTGTAACATTCATAATACTATTGCAACATCTAAGTCAAACAAATTTGTATTTTGTTGCCATTCATATTGACCAAGTTAACATGGCAGGTGTTGTATAAGCTGCTAGCTGAATATGACAACAAATGGCGTGTCAAAAATTTTCGTGAAAGCTGTTGCTTAATATTAAAATTCAGCACATTATAAGTATTTGCCTTGTGTACACAGCATACGCTGTATATGATTTAGTTTCACCGGGTAGAAGTAGCACTGACGTTTTCACAGTGAAAGTTGATCTCGAATCTTGGGGGAAAGGACTGAGAGCAGCGTACATATCAAGCCCTGTAGGAAAAAAAATCCGGATTGTGTTTCGACATCCTATTAGTTTTCCGTGTGACACGGCAATGCCTTGACTGGAGAGATTATTACGCAATTCATCCAAGCAGATGTTAATCTTGTTTTTGTGAAATTAGATTTTCTTTGAAGCACAGCTAGCCACCGTCTTGCAGCATTGATGTCAACACCTAACGCATTTGTTTGCAAATACCTATTAGTGTGGTAAAAACTTCTTTAAGCTAGCAAAAATGTATTTAAAAGCCACATCAAAAAATTTTACCATTTATTTTACAGTCGTTGCCAATATACAAGTATCTTTCACACATTTTGCTAGCGTTATAACTGTACAGCGTTATCCTTTGTTCATAAATGATTCATTTGCACAGTACTTGCATGTTTTTGCTGCTACGGAAAGATCAGCTTTGTCACAGTGTTGACAGTCCCTACAAATGTCATCCTCAAACTTTCGCTTAGTCCGCGCAAAATTAACAGAACCTTTGGGTTACATGCCTACTACTAACACTTTTCGTAGTTACAACTAAATCTTTATCTTACCTACTGTTGGTAACCTCTGTATTTTTTTATGTTATAAGAATCAGGTCTACCGCGCGGTTGAATATTTGTTCGTAAAAGTTTTGTGTGCTGTCTTCATCAAACTGTGCTGCTCCATAGTAAAATGTAATTGGTCGCAATGCGCTTAACAATTTTTTCCCTATTTTCAAACTAAAGTGCGAACGTCTTCTAAATGTAAAGATTTTCCAATATTTTACTGCTTTTCCAGGCCACGAAACTTGAAGCATCTGCTTGCTAAGTGTGTAGCATTTGCAAATACGTGGAAGGGTTTGAGACAATACAATATATGTCGCAAACGTAACCAGACAAAATGCACAGTACAGGGGAAACGGCATTACTTTCCAGCCCGAAACAAGAACCCAAGCGCCTAGTACTCCGAGCCCAAACCCAAGTCCCATAAATATTCCAGCAAATATCCGTATGCCTTCTGCACCAAATTGACACAAACACTGGAATGAAATGTAATATTTTATACCAGTTAAATTTGGAGGCTTGGTGGAAATTATTCTGATGCAACTTATAACAAGGTTGAACATTGATACACCGGGTAGTAGGATCACCAAAATAGATCTGGTGCCTTCAAGTACAACCCATTGAATAATCAACCAACGCATTGTTATGCTTACTAGTCTCGTCAGACTAAATAACTGATTACTTTTGGTATAACACACTTCTTCAAAAATATGATACATTGGGTCTACGTTGGTGAATACACCTATTGTTGGTAGGGTAATAGCTAACAAGAAGCATATAGTAACTAGCCCGTTCATGACAAATCCTAAAACATCCGTTTGCGGACTTCGGTTCACAAATTTCTTTGTTTCTGCAATAAATATAAAACAAATGAGAGTGAAGGACTTACACATATGAATTTTTATCGTAGCAGTACTTACCTGACCGTAGTATTGGAAATGCTGAAATAGAAACCGAGTAACCAATTTGATTTTTCTCGTTTCTGAGAAAACGGTCGAATTTCCACAAATGTGTTACAAAGCTTTTAAAAAGCTCACTTCCATGTGTTTTCATGACAACGTTTATACTTAGACACAAAGCTAACAAAAACAAATCTTCAACGTATAGATAAACCAGGTAACTAGGTATTGTGTTGGTTCTAGACAAATAGTTTTTCACCAAAATGTAGGTACAAAACAAAACATGCAGAGCTATCATAAGGTTTGACACGTAAAACATTATTAATTTTCGCACACGGTACTCAATGTTGTAATTTTCTGTGGTAATGTCAATCCTTACTACATGACGGTAAAGATGTTTAGTGAAAAGAGCTTCGTTTAGCTCAAATGCTTTCCACTTGAGAGGCGTTGCCATTTTGCAAGAATAAGAAATATTTCAATGTAGTGGTGTTTCAGTTTGTCCTATATTAGGTTTTCCAGATATGTGAAGCGTAGAAAAAATGTTATGATGTAACTGCTCGAAAAATATGTACACTTGTCAAAGCTTGGGGATACTATTGGTTGATTGGTTTAGATTATTCTAGTTTCCAAAAATGCTTTACTTCAGTAATTAAGTATTTGGGGTGTTATTTTTTGTGACTGACCCCCCTAAAAACATTTCTTCCAATTTTTACCAATAGAGGTTCAGAAAGTTAGGGCAACCTCCAAAACCTATAAATCTAAAGTTTAAGCCGTCAAAAATGTTTGGTTGAAAAGTTATGGTAAGTTGAGTGTTAAAAATCTGTCTTTCGTATTCTGTGGAAAATTTTTTCAAGTCAAGACCAGTGACCAAAGTGAATACCAATTATGAAACTACATAAAAAAATCTAGGAGGGGTATTTTTTAGAATTTTTTTATTTGCCCTGATTCTTGAGTTACAGCGATTTAAAATTTGTGCAAAATCATAGGTGCAGAAAGTGCACTGTAATCTTCGTAAAAATTATTTTTTCTGAATTATTTTAATTACCCATCTACAAAATCGAATTTGCATTAGAAATTTACCATAAACCAAAAAATCCGATGATTTCCTGATTTTTAATACACTTTTGAAATTCCACCATTTTCAACGAATTTTAGGAAAATCACCCAGGTTTTGAAAGTGTATTAAAAATCAGGAAATCATCCGATTTTTTGGTTTATGGTAATTTTCTAATGCAAATTCGATTTTGTAGATGGGTAATTAAAATAATTCAGAAAAAATAATTTTTACGAAGATTACAGTGCACTTTCTGCACCTATGATTTTGCACAAATTTTAAATCGCTGTAACTCAAGAATCAGGGCAAATGAAAAGATTCTAAAAAATACCCCTCCTAGATTTTTTTATGTAGTTTCATAATTGGTATTCACTTTGGTCACTGGTCATGACCTGAAAAAATTTTCCACATAATACGAAAGTCAGATTTTTAACACTCCACTTACCATAAATTTTCCACCAAACATTTTTGACGGCTAAAATTTTAGATTTATAGGTTTTGGAGGTTCCCCTAACATTTGAAATAAAAAGTATGAAAAACATTTTTTGGGGGGTCAATTACAAAAAATAACACCCTTGTTAATTGTTTGGTTACTCAAGATACTTTATAAAAAACTAATAGCCCCAAACTTTTAAACCACCCATATATATACTAGTTGCTTAGTTCGTTTTATAAAACTGTAAATAACAACTCTGTTCTGAAATATATTTCTTTTGACTGAACTACGCATTACCTTTAGGATTGAAAAATGTTTTGCTTTAATATACGTTTTATAATGTTTTGGTTTTTAAATTAGCTGATCTAAAAACAACTTTTAAGGCAGTATTGGTTTAACTAATGACAATTTTTAAACAACATAATACTATTACCATTATGAATACCTGAAATAGCTTAAAAATAGACCTTTTAATGTTAATTAAAGAATACACGATAAGTAAAGTCACAAAATTCAAAACTATATGCTTATTTGCTCTCAAATTTTACGACGCCGTGTCCAATTCAATCAGTTATTTGTAACGTCTACATTTAGATACGTTTTGTGGAGACAAGAATTCTGTACACGCATAAATTTTGGCCTTATCTGGTACGTTTACCTCACATATAAATGTTAAAGGCTATGAAAAATTTGATACGGCAAATCTCATAAATGGCGCCACAAAATGTAAATTGGCCATTGGAGCAAATGTCAGACCGAAATGTTTTTTCAAGTACTTGTTCAATGTCCTGTCTATCAGCAATATATTATATCTCCTTGTTATATGACAAGGGTAGCTTCTTATGAATAAGCCATTTGTGTGACTTTACTGATCGTACACCCTTTACTTGTAGCTAACATTTATAGATCAGGTTAACTTGTTTGAGTAACTCCATAGGTTATATGTAAGACACTGCAAGTGAATTTTCCGAATCGAAATTCCAACTGTATATTCTTGTTACTTGTCAAAAATGGTATGAATAATGTGCTCTTCATTTTTTTCAAAAAACCCAAATGGAGGAGTTATGCAGCACTAAAAGGAGATTTGGAATAGTTCAATGGGCAAGTCCTATCTCAAGTACGGATGCGCATAAACTCCTGAAATTTTGCATGAACATTTTCTAGGGGACTGTGTCCAACGACCCTCTTTTAGTTTTTCGAAATTCCATTTTTTTATTTTTTCAAAAAATTAAAAAATAATAATTTTTTAGATTTTAGTAAAACGTGAATTTTCAAATCTTATCATATTGTGTACGTCATTTTAAGCAACTTTAATGAAAGCGTTACCATAAAATTTCCACTAACGAAAAAACTATTACCACATTTTCAAAATTTTAAAACCTCATGTCAATGGGGGAGCCCTATCTCGTGCACGCTTCATCTTAAGATTTAATTAAGATTTAAGAGCATTGGGGGTACATGATACACCTTGTTTCTGGGTTTTAAGCTTCCAAGTTATTATGAGGGGGCAATTTTTTTAACTTTTCAAAATCTTTGTGGTAACTCGACAAATCTGACGTGAACCACCAGTGTTTCTAGCCATAGCACTTAAAATCCAGTTTTTTAAATTTCTGAAAAGATCATTATTTGGAAACTTTAAAAATGAGGATTCGTAAAATTAAAAGAGAGTCGTTGGGCACAGTCCCCTAGGCAATGTTCATGCAAAATTTCAGGAGTTTATGCGGATCCGTGCTTGAGATAGGACTTGCCCACTGACATGAGGTTTTCAAATTTTGAAAATGTGGTAATAGTTTTTTCGTTAGTGGAAATTTTATGGTAACGCTTTCATTAAAGTTGCTTAAAATGACGTACACAATATGATAGGATTTGAAAATTCACGTTTTACTAAAATCTAAAAAATTATTATTTTTTAATTTTTTGAAAAAATAAAAAAATGGAATTTCGAA
This sequence comes from Entomobrya proxima, assembly GCA_029691765.1. NCBI lineage: Eukaryota > Metazoa > Arthropoda > Collembola > Entomobryomorpha > Entomobryidae > Entomobrya > Entomobrya proxima. The sequence continues at coordinate 38,970,610 of CM056170.1, forward strand.
AAACTAAAAGAGGGTCGTTGGACACAGTCCCCTAGGGAATGTTCATGCAAAATTTCAGGAGTTTATGCGCATTCGTACTTGAGATAGGACTTGCCCATTGAACTATTCCAAATCTCCCTTCAGTGCTGCATAACTCCTCCATTTGGGTTTTTTGAAAAAAATGAAGAGCACATTATTCATACCATTTTTGACAAGTAACAAGAATATACAGTTGGAATTTCGATTCGGAAAATTCACTTGCAGGGTCTTACATATAACCTATGGAGTTACTCGTTTGGATGTCTAGTTAGAAAAACAATTTACCGTGGTATTATTACTAGAACAGAAAAACCAGATATCTATGTCAATTTTAATTTATTGAGAAAATTGTGTTTTGAGTTGACATTTAAAATAAAATAATTTAACTTGGCTGAGATGGATTTAATATTTAGATAAGAAAGTACAAAAACCAGCTTTTATAAAGACTTTGATGTAAAAACAACTACTAAATACTTATATCAACCTGAGCATTTAGAATTATGATCAGACTTATCTGTATATTATTATGTTGAAGAAATTACGAAAAATAATAGCTTTGTCACGTGGACGCCTTTTGTTTAGATTTTGTTTTGATAAGCTAGGAAGACAAATTTAATTTAATTGACATAAGGCATCTTCATATATGTCTTTAGTTTCTTATATGTTTTGGTGTTATAGAAAAAATTGCAATACATACAAGAGGTCTTTTGAGGTTTAGTGGTTCCAAACTTTATTTTCATACTCATATTACTGTAAGCAATGCTCTTACCATCATTAAATGTCTTAATTTTAACTTACGCACAAAATGTAAATAATCATGTGGACAAAATGTGTTGGTGGTGAGCCATATTTGAAACTGGAACATTTTTGCTTTCGTCACCTTATAAGAAAAGTCTTTATAGGTAATATGCTCTCTCTCACTCACAAACTCACAAATTATAAGCTCAAAAAGTTGCCATGATTCTACAAAATCGAAAAAATACTAAAAATGTAGATGACTTCAGCACAACGTCAGTTCCTTGACACGTTCAATCCACCATCCCCGTCTACCAACACAAACGCCAACGATGAGCAGCAAACACAGTAAGAGCGAAAATTTTCTAAGCAAACACTGCTCAAGTAGAAATAGAGAATATTACCTCAGTAACATACAGGTCATAGAGGTAGAACATATTGACGTTCAATGCCTATACAGAAAATAGTGTCCTTTTACTGAGAATGAATTTATGACAGAACTCTTTTCTAATCAGCAAATTTTGAAATATCTTTTTCTTGATTGTTATGTTATACATTTTGTAAATCCTAAAAACATATGTTTGAACTGTATAATAAATAATATCCAATTTAATTGATAAATTATGCATATTATGTAAAAAAAGATTGATACGTTATATACACACCAATGTTATAATACATATATATTTCTAACACTTTTTTATTTTTGCCTAAAGTTTTGGTGCCGAGATGTGTACGCTAATGTAAATGTGAAATTTAAATTTCATGATGATCATGATAAACATCATGATTTCCAAAATATTTTTCCTGATTTTACTAGGTTTCCGAAGCATTTAAGCAAGGCTTAAATGTGAACTGTGTAGAGAATGGGCCTTTTACTAACTACTATTAGTGCAGGCCTTTGCTTATCTGACTGCGTTATTTTTAAAGATTCCTTCTATTCGATCACAGGACTGACGGTTAGTGTGGCTATCCACAGTGATAATGATGACGTGCGCACTACTGGCCCTAATTTCCCTAAAAATTCTCTATTTTATGGGCAAATAATTGTCCAGCGAGCTACACCGTTTCTTATAGTTTTTCAGCAAACTAATTTAACTTTATTTCTCTTAAAAGTTACAAAATTATGTCAAGGGCGATTAGCGAAACAATTCACCACTTGACCACCTCTACTTTCTTAACTTTAGTCTGCTCGCAGGCAGAATTCTATCGACTACTACTTCGACCGAAAAAATGAACAACTGCAAAAGTCAAAAGCTCCACGCACGGAGCACAAGAATTACAAGACAGGAAAATAGGCCAACGGCCAAACATTTTACAATTACACACGAACAGGGAATGTGCTGGCATGTAATAGGCAGAAACAAACTGCCGGGAATTACATCTTGGCACCTCATGGTGCTCTCAGCCACATTCCTTTGTTCACGCGTAGACATACAAGCGTCATTTCTCACACTCCCACTATTTAAATTAACACATTTAACATAATTTAAATACAAAATAGAAATGATGAAATTAGAAACGTTGAGGTTTCTTCACTTTTCTCCCAGCTCGTGTCTTCACTTCCGGGGGCTCAGCTTTCTCCGTCTTGTCCACTGTTTTCACTACTTCCGGTTCTACTTTCTCCGGGAACTCCTCACGTTCCTCTGCTGGCTCCTCCGCAGTCGTAAGCGCTGTCTCGAGAAGAAAGAGACGTTGAATTGGACGGAGAAAATCCCCATCCTTGGTCTTCACGAGAACTTTCCTCACTTTCCCATCTCGTCCTGGGAACAACTTTCTCACGACGCCTCATGGCCAGTCTATCCTCTTTTTCTCATCAGACTCGATGAGAACAACGTCTCCGACGCCGACAGTTCTCTGCTTGTTGCCGGCTTCATGTCGGAGTTGTCCCAGGTACTCCTTGACCAGTCTTCCTCGCAGCGGCTCCCGGAGATGCTGTACCCGCCTGGCACTTCCACGCAAAGCTCTAGCGTCACAGGCTTCCGCTTCTGGCAAGCAACTTCCAAGATTATCCCTCAGGAACATTGATGGTGACAGTGGCACAACTTTGTCCTCTTCTCCATAATACGACAAAGGCCGCTGGTTTAGCGTGTCTTCCACTTCACACAAGATCGTCACCAGCTCCTCCAGTGCCACCACACGATTCCCCAACACACGTCGCAGCAGTGTCTTGGTGAGCCCCACGAGTCGCTCCCACCAGCCACCCCACCAGGAAGCCGTTGGAGGATTGAAAACCCACTCCATCCGTTGGACTGCCGCATAGCGCTGAACATCCTTCCAGCTGACCTTCTGGAAAAGGTTGTAGGCTCCCACGAAGTTTAGGCCGTTATCCGAATAAATTCGGTTCGGACGACCTCTTCTTGCCACAAACCGCCTCAACGCCCGTAAGAATCCCTCCGTGGATAACGTAGGCGTCACCTCCAAGTGCACACACCTGTACACCGCACAGGTAAAAAGTACTACCCACACCTTTTCTCCTCCAAATAGGAATAGCGGTCCCAGCAAATCCACTCCGGTGGTCTGAAACGCTGCTCCTGGAGTTACTCTCTCCTTTGGCAACGGAGCACTTGCCACATCACATCTTCTGGCGCTGAACCGCCTGCACAACAAACACGTTCCAATGACGCTGCTCACAGTGCGCCGACACTTAAGGATCCAGAACTTGTTTCTCAGCTTCGCCATCAGCGTAGAGACTCCCGGATGACAGCTTGCATCATGCTCCGCCAAGATTATTGCAGTGACGATGGGGTGCTTTGATGGCAGCAACACTGGACACCTTACATCCTCCGTTTCGCAGCCAAAAAACAGCTGTGACTTCGTCCGGATGAGCCACTTCTCGTCGTAGTACGGATTGCACTTCCGTAACTTCTCGTCCTTAAGTCCGGTGAAGCTGGATTCTTGTAGGTAGCGTAGGAGACTCACTTCCGCTTCTTCGATTTCCTTGGCGGTGCACTCTCCCACTAATGCAACATTTCCGTGCAGTTGCAATTTCTCCCTTTCCTCCGGCAGCTAAATCCGTTTCCTGAGGGACTCCTTGTACCTCAAAACGAGCGCCACAATCCGCAGGCACGTGTGGTAACTGGAGAACCGCTCCAGCCTCTTCAAAATGTCCACTGCTGGTACGGCCATTGCAGACACCACCGTTTTCCGAGCTTCAGCCATCACTTCTTCCCGGTTGAACGCAACACTGGAGCATGGCCATTTCTCCTCCGGAAGCCGCAACCACTCTGGTCCCTCCCACTATTGCAACTGCAACAGCTTCTCCGCGCTACAGCCACGTGATGGAAGATCTGCTGGATTGAGCTCTCCTGGGATATGTCCCCATTCCTCCAAACTGGAAAACCGCCGAATTTCCTCTACTCTGTTCTGCACAAAGCGAGCCCACGGCTTGCTGTTGCAGATCCAGGCCAAAGCGGTGCTGGAATCCGTCCAGAAGTAGCTCTTTGTCTCCTCTTCCAGTTCCAGGTACTTCCTGACTTCCCGAGCTAGCCTGACTCCAATTAGGCATCCCAGAAGCTCTAGCCGTGGAATTGTCACCTTCTTCCGTACTGGCGCAACACGAGTACGACACATTGCCAGCTGGACCCCAACGCTTCCGTCTTCACTCTCTGTCCTGACGAAGATGCAACTGGAAAATGCGGCTCTTGAAGCATCGGAAAAACAATGAAGCGTCATTTTTCCTTTTCCAGCTGCCTTTGACATCCACCGAGGAATCCAAATCCTGGACAAAACTGGAACTTGTTCCTTCCATTTTCCAAAATCCGCTGCAATATCAGCTGGCAGCGCGTCATCCCACTTCATCTCCAGCTCGCAGCATTTCTGGAACAAAAACTTGGACAAAATGGTGAACGGCAACACAAAACCCATTGGATCAAAAATGGCATAGACAGCAGCTAAGAGTCCACGCTTTGTCATCTCTCCGTTCACCTTCTTCATCGTCCCATCGAGACTGAGGCTTAGCCTGTCCGTAGCTGTATCCCACTGCATTCCCAAGACCGGAACAATTCCTCCAGCAGCTGAAGGTCCGTGCTCCCACCCTCTTAGGTCCATCTGGGCACTTGCTAGCAGCTCCTTCGACTTTTCCCGGAAGTGGATCGCCTCCTCCATTGAGTCATGACTTGACACAGAGTTATCCACATAGAAGCTCCTCAGCAGCTCCTCAGCAACTTGTATATCCGCCGCATCTACTTTCTTCAGATGATGCCTGAGAGTAGCAGCCAAAAGAAACGGACTGGAGTTCACTCCGAAGACAACACGGCAGTGACGGTACGCCTGTAACTCCTTACAAGCTGCACTCGTCCACCACAGGAACTGAAGCACTTTCCTGTCTTGTGGCTTCACGGATATCTGAAGGAACGCCTTTAAAATATCCGAAATTATGCCGATCCTTTTCCACCGGAAACGCGTCAACACAGCTGGAATTAGCTTCTGAAGATTCGGTCCTTTTTCCAGGCACTCATTCAATGATGCACCACCTTTCACTTTGGAGCTTGCATCAAAAACTGGACGGACTGGTGTCGTGCTGCCTTGCTTTACGACATGACGATGTGGTAGGAAGTAGTCTGGCTGATGTCCGTATTCCTCCACTGGCACTTTTTCCACAATCCCGTCCGCTTCCCAGTTCCGGATTATCTCATCATAATCTTCCAGGTAACACTCTCTCCTCAGAGCTTGTGTCAAGGTATTCAGCCTTGCTAGAGCCTGCCTCCTGTTAGACTCCAGCTTCTGATGTCCTTCAATCCACGGTAAGCCAGCCTCATAGCGATCATCAGGCAATCTGGACACCGTTGCTTCAAAATGGGCGAGTGCTGCAGCTTCCAGGTCTTCCCTTGTCTGCGTTCGAGCTTCGTCCACTATCCCTATAGTCTCCAGGTTCCACAGGTCTTCTTCCTTTAGGCTGCTCACCATCATACTAGTCACCATGTGTGTCTTCGCTGTGTGCACCGGCACTTCATGTAGATCCTCTTCATCTACCGAGCCGCCAATCATCCAACCGAAGATAGTTTCCCTGGCCACAGTGTACGGATCCAGTCGTCGGAAGCCTCCTGTCACAATTTGAGCCTCTATCCCCATTCCCATCAGGATCTGGACCTCCTCCGTGAACTCGGACTGATCTGCTATTTGGACTCCAGCCGTTTGCAGCCTTTTCAGCCAGTCTTCTCCTTGCGGTGGCTTTTCGATGCTGTGTGCTATCTTCTGCACACTATTGAAAGTGTAGGTTCCTGTTGCTGATCCATCCAGGCTCCTAATCGTTATCTGGAACTGGTCATGCTTGATTGGCTTCGTCACCACACCGCCAAACAGCTGATGAGTCAGGGTCGTATGAGACTTCGGTCTCAATCCTGCGGGTTCCACAAACTCCAGCTGCACGTAGCTTTGTGTGGATCCAGGGTCCACAAAAATCCTCGTCCGTACTAGACCATACGCCGTTTCCACCAGCCCAACCAAAGTCTGCAGCAGCACATCCTTTCCAGTGATGTTTGAAAATCCCCTTGCTGGTCTACTGGCTACGATGCTGCTCTGCTGTTGCTGCTGTGGCGGTTGTGTTCCATTTCCGGGTCCTCCAGGTGGCACCTGCACCTGTTGAGTCATACGCTGCTGCGGTACACTAAACTGTTGCTGCCGTTGTACCGGAAACTGTTGTGGCACTGTCATCTGCTGTGGCTGGTAGTAGTAGTAGGGAACCGCTTGCCCATACTCCGTGGATGGTGCCATCATCATCCTGCTGGGTTGCGGTTGATGCTGCTCACTACCTGGGCACATGATGGCATAGTGCTTCCCTTTACACTTGCTGCATTCTGGGGTAGCACTGCAATCCGATGACCTGTGACCCTGCTTCAGACAGGTAAAGCACGCCTTACTCTTCCTCAAAGCGTCCATCTTGTCCTTCATGGACATCTTCTTTGCTTTGCTGCACTGCTGGGGTTTGTGCTTCCTTCCACCGCAGAAGATACACTGCTGCTGTTCCTTTCCAGCTTGTCCCCCTTCAGCCACAAACAAGGCACTCGCTGTTGGCACATCCACCGCTGCTAGTGCACCTTTCCCATTTATCCTTTTCGGAAGTTCACTTCCAGTTCCATTTCCAGAGAAATCCATTCTAGCCAAAGATCTGTCCATCTTGTTCTGGACCTCCGTCGTAAGGAACTTGATAATGGGATCCAGTTTCCTTTCGTGTGATGCATCACGCTGCCAAGCCTGCAGCAAGTCATCCGGAAGGCACGACTCCACCACCGGATATAGCACCATCTCACTTTTGTCACTGGTCACCTCCAATGATTCCAGATTCCGGATCTGGGAAACGAGCTGCGGCACCCAATCCGATATTTCCAGCCTAGTCTTCTCGCTGGAATTCCGGATTGCCAACTGGAGAAGATCCCGCATGTACACATTTACTAGGGCATCCTGTCGCCCAAACGTATTCTTGAGGAGATCCACAGCACTGCGGTAATTCCTCCCACTCACTGGAAATGCCTCAATACATTTTTTGGCTTGGGATCCCACTGGTAAGAACTGCAACAGGTACTGGAACTTTTCGGCGTCCGTCAACTTGCTGCTGCTGTCGATCCCCTCGAAACCGGCCCAAAATTCCAACCAGTGACGAATGTCCCCACGAAATTCCTGCAATTTGAGCTGAGGCAACTTCACATTGGACTCCGCTGCTGCCTGATGCTGTGCCAGGAACTCATTTGCCTTCCGCTCTGCATCATCGCTTTTGACCTGGTAGTCCGACGATTTCTTGTCCGCTTCCAGGTATTCATCGTCCTTTCCGTCCTCCAGCAACTTCTGCAGCAGTTTTTCGTGGGCATCCACCAGCGCCACCAGCTTTGTCCGAATTATCCGCATCCGGGAGTCCACCACCTTCGGATCCGCATCATCCTTGGCCAGCTCTGCTTCCAAAATGCTTATCTCGTTCGCGAAGGCCTTTTCCCGAAGTTCCACCGCTTTGGCTTCCATGGTCCTACTTGTGGGTGCTGCGCCTCCAAATTTCACCATGAACTGCCTTCGTGGCCACTAAAAATTCACTAATCACTAATTGTCCGTCGAATCTTGGCTGTGGTTCACCACATGTAGAGAATGGGCCTTTTACTAACTACTATTAGTGCAGGCCTTTGCTTATCTGACTGCGTTATTTTTAAAGATTCCTTCTATTCGATCACAGGACTGACGGTTAGTGTGGCTATCCACAGTGATAGTGATGACGTGCGCACTACTGGCCCTAATTTCCCTAAAAATTCTCTATTTTATGGGCAAATAATTGTCCAGCGAGCTACACCGTTTCTTATAGTTTTTCAGCAAACTAATTTAACTTTATTTCTCTTAAAAGTTACAAAATTATGTCAAGGGCGATTAGCGAAACAATTCACCACTTGACCAACTCTACTTTCTTAACTTTAGTCTGCTCGCAGGCAGAATTCTATCGACTACTACTCCGACCGAAAAAATGAACAACTGCAAAAGTCAAAAGCTCCACGCACGGAGCACAAGAATTACAAGACAGGAAAATAGGCCAACGGCCAAACATTTTACAATTACACGCGAACAGGGAATGTGCTGGCATGTAATAGGCAGAAACAAACTGCCGGGAATTACATCTTGGCACCTCATGGTGCTCTCAGCCACATTCCTTTGTTCACGCGTAGACATACAAGCGTCATTTCTCACAAACTGTGCGGTAGGGCTTCATGTGAATTCATCGTCTTGAGAAACCACGCCACCCAGTGCATTAATCCGGAAGACTTGAAAAAAAGTCAGGCATACTGATCAACGGATCCATTGAGAGCTTATAAATGTCCAAATTTGTGCTTTTGCCTTTTACAACGGGAAAAGCTCGTCGTCGGATAAAATGATACTCGTCATCCTTAAATATTTTCGTTCTCGTTGTCCGAATTTTCTTCTTCGTTGTTTCTTTTGCACTTTTTGCCAGTTTGAAACTTACTAAATGCAAGTTAGTACAAATCAGGATTTTTATAACTAGGTAAGTATACAATGTAATCCAAACCTCATACCTTCAAGATCACCGTCTTTAATTGGGTCAAACTAACCTCTCTTCTATTGGCAAGTCGATCAAGATTGGTTTTACATGGATACGGAATGTGCGTTGTCCAGTTACTAATCATTTCTTACGCAATATCAGTGACATGATGAGCAACCATATCAAAGTACATTATAGCTTAGGGTGCACTGCCATTGAGACCAGGATTGGTGGACCCCATGGCCGTTTGCCGTTGTAAGAAACATGCAGTAGCAAGTGCAGCAATTTGGGATGCTATAAAAAGAGTTTGTGCAAAACAATATTCAAATCTCTATTCCCAATTCTTGTGCGCTTTGCAACCGTGGCCAATAACTGGAAAGAAGGTAAGCTTGGCAACATCGTAAAATAACTGGTACTGGCGTATTTCCGGAATTAAATAAAAACAACTCCACATCTAGATGCTGCTCTGAAGCGATTGATTCGCTGATTGATTAATTCGTGTTGACCATAGGGTCCCCCGGTCAATCGGAGCAACCAAAAACAATTTATGTCTTAGAATGGCATAACAGATTGATGCATGACAAAGATGATTATCCTTATCCCTCTCCTGTATTGGCGTTCTATTACTTCTCAAACTCCTGATTGAAGACGGTGTGCAAAATTGGCATAACCAGTAAATAATCTTGCCCGACCACAGCCTACAAGCAGTCAGTCTTACGATTGAAAATGGGAAACTGGTCAAACACCTTTCTGTAGTTTAAATTTTTTTCGAAGTTCATTTTTAATTCGTCCTAGTCCGCCCTGTGGAATCCTAGTTGGGGTAGCTTTATTAAAAAAATTATTGTTTAAAAATGACAAGTAAAAAGCTAAGAAGGGGCCCTCAGCAATCCATATACGTTTTGAATTTTATGCTTTAATAGCAAGCACTTTGTCTTACGGAGAAAAAAGTTCTAATAAAACATTTTGTAGAACACGTGAAACCCATGGCACATGGACAGCACAAACGGCTTTTGGAAGCAGTTTGTCGGTGACAATTTCTGCAGAAGAAACATCTAAGCTGGTAACGCGGATCTCAGCTTTGTTTTGGTACCTTTTGGTTTTCTGCAAAGAATCCCTCAATTGTGTCTCAGATTTATTTGTACGGGGAGTTTTAACAGGATGAATGGCAGCACCAATCTCGGCACTGTTGCAGCGTCCACTTAGGCACGATGTTTTCTTTGTGTGCTAGAATATTATATAGTGCAAAAAGTAAATTGGAGTAACGACAATACAAGCCAGGACTAGGTACCCTCAGAGGACGCCCAGAAGAAAATACTGCAATTCGGACTCCTGATCCCTTGATTTCAGGGTCTGGTCAGTCACGGTTGATGTACCCGAACGTCTGGTCTCTGCTATTTAATGTGGTGAACCTAAGATGCACGCTGATTGATTAATTGAAATGAGGGTTTTAATGAAAAGCATAAAACAGAATAGTGGTTGTATTTTATACGTTTTGAGGCTCGGCATCATTAGCCGTCTTGTCCCCTCCAGAACAATTTGTCTGTCCTGTTCTCTCGGCTGCTGCGGGATTTTTTTACAATATCCTTTAGGTTCCTTTGACTATTCTTGTAGTAGTTTATTTCATCCACTAGGTAGATTCCAACCATCACTTGGGTGTAAGACGGTTGTTTCCTCTTGGACTTTGAAGACTTCCTCGGTTCCACGGAGGAAGCAATATGAATTGCAGTCTCTTTCCTCGCCACCACATGAACTTTAGTGGTCGTCGCGGTGGTAAATTGAGCAAATGGCTTCTTCTTGCTTCTTGTCAATCAACTTCAGTTCTTCATTCAACTGCTGCTGTAGTAGTATTAGTTGGTTTCCTGTTTCTTCCTTTTCGTCATTTTCGGTCTTGAGCTGCACCATTGTTTTTTCGATGATCTGTGGTAGACTTTTCCGATGGCGTTTTCCACGAGATCCCAAGGCACCTTTATGGAGTCTTTCCCATTCATTTGGAAATAACCGTTGTTCATGCCATCTTCCTCTAAAACACGACCACCACTTCCTATCCCCGTCGACATAATGAGCTGTTTTCCACGGACTAATTCTTTTCTGCAATCGAAGGACCATCTGTTCGACGATCAGTACAATATGAGGTGTAGGGTGATACAAAGTATTTTAAAATAAAAAAAACAAGAGCAGTTCCAACTAACATTTAAACTCTACTACAATTTAACTTCACAAGAGACAATTACAAGAGAGAATGGCAAAGTAGAAACAACAAAACGAATGACTAATGACTGGCAAATGACTGACGAGTAACATAGATCCGCAGTTTGGCACTTCCTTATAAAGCACGGATTCTCCTTTCTCCCTTGATCTCTTGACCTTGACAGCCGAACGTGCAGCCTACTGCACGTTCCCGGAAACAATCATATTTCCTTAGCATCCCAAATTAAGTAACAAGTAAAAGCACTATGTACCAAAATACCCGACCCATAAGCTCACACACACATTCCATACATAATACATTGTGGACCTGGAGTTTATTTCACTTTGGCATGATGGTACAAAATATGCATAAAATAGGCTCTCCACCAAAATATTCTTAATCCCAGACCAGCCCAGACTGCCACCCAGATTAGCCAACCCAATAGTCACATCCACATCATTCCAGGTGGTCATTACAGCTTCGAAGGCTACAACACTAATAATTATTGTAATTGGAGAAAGTTTCCTAACTGTCGAAAATAATTTTTGGAGGGAGCCATTGATGCAAAGCATATTGACAATTTGACTTTGTAATGTTAATTGGACAAAATTCAATAAGTATAATATGTAAATTTTAAGTAGGTTTTTAAAAACCTGCTTATTTGTTGTTTCGTTATAATTAATTTTTGCAGATGATGGCTTCGTATAATAAAGCAAACCAAAAGAAAGTTTCTAGCAGTTTTTTGCATGCTTTCTTGCCTGGTAGTACGTACCAGAGCATTTTACATCCACATAAAATCGTACACAAACTTTAACATACATGTGCCAAATAGTATCGTATGTAACTTCAAATAATCAAACTTACCATAGCAGCATTGTATTGCATCAGAACCTAATACGCGGTGTTACTTTCTCTCGGTACTGAATTGTCATTGATTCCAAGCTTACCAAAAGTTAAAAGTATATATTTCAGCAGAGTTCTTTATTGTCACATAACGTAGTTTAGCAAAATGTTAGCTGACCTTTGCCAATTAGAGTAAAAAAACTTTTGCTTAAAAGCTGGTTTCCGCTAAACATGTAGTGATAATGATACAAATTGAAACAGACTATATTTTGTGTTTTGTATACCTCATTTTAATCTAATTACCAAATCCTTAAGTTGAAACAGGAAAATTTGATATTATCAAGTCTTACCACAAATTAAATTTTGTTTTCTAGTGAAAGTGAATTATTTGACAATAGAAAACCTGAGGATAAGTAAAAATAGATTTCGTGTATTAAATAGAAACACAATAGACGGGTGGTTTGCTCATTTTGCTTTACATTCTGTTTCCATATTATTTGTAGATAGTTCTTTGGAGAGCACAAAACTATCCGGTAGTTCCTGGCATCCGGATTACGTAAAACAATAGCCGTTCCAGTTTTGCTGTAAAGTATAAATTATTAAGGATTTACAAAGGATAACGCTGTAAAGTAACACCAACCAAAAGTGTAAAAGATCTTTGGACATTAACGTCGCTTTTAAAATTCTGGCGTGACTTTTTATTACATCCTGGTTAACTTGGTTAGTGTTGAAATACATTGACATCAATGTTGCAAGACATCAAGGCTGAAGGTTTATTTCAAAGAAAATCTAATTTCACAAAAACAAGATTAACATGTGCTTGGATGAGTGATTCCACGTCAAATGGACTAATCCCCACATTGACTAATCCATAGAACCGATTGACTAACTTGTTGGCAACCACATTGACTAATCGCTGAGACCGACTGACTAAACGTTAGTTCAAATTGACTAAATCAAAAATTTGTATGAGCTGCTAATATAATAAGAACTCAAGTCAATTTACATACGTCAAATTATTTATTTTTATAGTTTTTAGTCCATAATTTTTATAAAGTATTTCGAGTTTTAACCTTTTTGTTATAGTTGCTTTCGTGAATTTTCAAAATGTAATATACAATAGATAGTACAAACAAATATTCATAACAAGTTTCTATCATTTAGACATTTTTGGTATAAGCTTTGCGAATGAGCGGATCCAAGTGTAAAACTGAGCAGTAGTTTTTGTTTTCTTTCTATACGTCTTACATAATTTAATAATACGGATGTTAATTACTCGATATTTGCTTCTTTGTAGTTGGAGGGCTTTACCAAACTTAAGTCTGTACAATAAATTTTCTGTTCGACATTGTTCCTTATGCATGACAAAGAAAAATTTCCATAATGCAGGCCTAACTGATTGCACCGCTAACCTAATCTATTATGCCAACATTCAATGAAATTTGATGTTCGTGGGATACCTTTACGTACTCTATCATGCACATTCCACAGACTTACATCAAAAAGCGGTGGTCTACCGTTTCTACCCTTCAAATAGGTATTTTGGAAATATTGCAGGATAATGTTGAGCTCTGATGGCAAAATTTGTTGGATATGCAAAAATCGTTTGTGCACTTGAGAAGGTGGAACAAATGCTAGAGACCCTAATAATTTTATATTGTTTCTAAACCGCACATCCTCACGGTATCTATTTTGCAAGCCCTCCTCTTGAACCTTACGATATAGATTTTGCATTAAATGAAAGTAACAACCGCTTATACTTGAATTAGGAAATTCTCTATACAGAACCTTCAACATACCAATTTCAAAGTCAACCAGAATGGTTTTGGGTTTTAGAGGACATTCTAATTTTATGCAAATCTCTTTGAGTTGGCGTATAAGCACTTGGTATGTAGATTCTCTTTTGTTGGGAAGAAGAGCATAAACAAGTGGCAGAGTCATGGCGTGCTGTCTTCCTTCTACATCATCTTCAGAGTAATGGGCATGAATGGTGTACAACTGTCCCGTTTTCCCAAAGACCTTTGGACATGACTTGAATGTGCCATCCATTAGCAATGTGGGTTGCAGTGCCAGTTCCTAAGTGAACAAGACAATTTTAAGTATTTGTAAATTTAAATATGTAGTAAATAAGATACTCTTATCATCTTTGCCTAATAATATTTGGTACCTTCAAATTGTCGTCAGTACTGAAAATGAGGATTCTGTCAGGCTTCCCATTGTCAAATTTTAAAAACCCTTCGTCCTTCCCTGTCCGCTTGAAATGCTCCGGAATTACCATGCTTCGAAGGTCATTTGGCTCCGGCATACTCCAGGTTGACGACTTTGACGACGACTTCTTTGGACCATTCGCTTCATACAGCTTGGACTTGGCAGAAATTCAAACGTTCCAGTTGCAGCGGCATCTACGGTTTTCTGTAAAATCTGTTCGGTGGTTAGAAGCAAGTTCTCGTTGGCAAGTTTCTTGGCCTCGCCTTTGATGACTTCAGCACTCATTCTAGCGCAAAACGACCGCAATTTTACTATCAAGTAAAACATGTGTAACGCTTAAAACACATTTATAAAATAAAATTTTACCTTTCCTTGTTTGGAGAGTGAAGGAGGTGAGTGCCATCCGAGTTTCGAGATGACTTTCCCAGTGACCACTGACCATTTCGATAAATTACTGTAGCTTTACACACTTCCCTACTATCACAGGAATAATATTTTGCTCCTTTAATCACCGTTCTTCTATAATATGTGTAGCCGGCATGAGCTAGCTTAAACGTTTCCTTTTTCCCGAAGGAACTTGGATATTCGGTAAATTTCGATGCCATTTTAAAATGTGTGATGCACGGGCAGTGGTTCAACAAAAACTGAAGTATTTTGGAATTTTAGAAATTCACAGAACAAGCTTTTTCTGTTAAAGCTCGGTTTTATGCATGCAATAAGCAAAAATATATTTGCATTTTCTTGAAAATATATGATATGTAAATTTAGTCAATGTGTACTATGGGCTTAGTCAATACGAACTTTTGAATATGTTCGAGGTAAACATTGCCTAATTTAAATTTAGTCAATTTGGTTATTAGTCCATTTGACGGCATACCGGATGAGTTGCGTAGTAATCTTCCTAGTCTTGGCATTGCCATATCACACGGAAAAGTAAAAGGATGTCGAAACACAATCCCGAACTTTTTCTACAGGGCTTGATATGTACGCTGCTCTTTGTCCTTTTCCCCAAGACTTGAGATCAACATTCACCGCAAAAGCATTAGTTCTATTTCTATCAACGTATGCAATGCAAATATAATGTGCCGAATTTTTATAATAAACAACAGCTTTCACGAAAATGGTGTCACGCCATTTGTTGTCATATTCAGCCAGCATACCAAAAAACACCTGTCATGCAAACTTGGTCTGTATAAATGGCAACAAAATACAAATGACTTTGATGTTGCAATCGTATGATGAATTTTACAACAAAAACTAGAATTAGGTATGTTCACTTGTCAAGAAAGCAAAACAACGTTTATTTGGCACGTGTGAAACGCGAGAATATTAAATGTATTTTGGTTCCCTTCACAGCTGTATGCAAAACGACAAGGTTCACTGCCTCAATGTCGTTAGGTGTCATGTGAGTTAGTAGGTTTAAGAAAATTTGCATAAGCTAAGGCTATAGCATTTTGCATGGGAAGCGAAGAACTGACAGTTGTCTTGGCTTTTCGATTAAATTAAAGCTTGTGGTAATTTATAATTTAAAAGAAATAAACGTTTTTTATTGAAAAGGATTGATGGAGAAGTAATTTCTAATGTGTTTTTTGAAAAAGGCACATGTAAGGTTTTGACTTGAAAGGTAATTTGACAAAGCCTTATGAACGATCGTGAGTCTTATTACACAATGAGCGTATATAAATAGTTCAAAACTTCAGTTTTAATTATAAACACAGTAATTTAATTTATGAAAGTTTTGTAAACGTAAAACTTGGTTTTACCAGGTTTTCCCATAGATGACAGGAATTATTTCTTAGAGAGCACAATAACGCTCTGCTAACAATCGCGCACTGGCATAGGTAAAATCCCATTTTCTGTGGTTACATTAGATCTTGCGGTAATTTAATTTGTTTCAAAGTCTTTCAATACGCTGACGTTTTTCTTATTTAGCTTTTGTTGCTGCTTACGCAAAAAAAAGAAACTTGAGTAGTGCAGAACAAGCAGATGAAAATGTAAGACTAAACATGGGAAAGCACTTTTACAAAAGCCAAAGAGATTCTTGTAAAATTTTATGGCTTGATAGCGGCCTTGTGTATCTAAGCTGTGTGCGTAGAGATATTGCATAGTGGTTTCCTGAAATTACATATTAGCCACATTACTACTGTACCATTGATAAAAAGTTTGCAAAAACTATATTTGGTTTAGTATTAGAAAAATTCAGATATTGCTGTATCAATAGGGATTAGAAGAGTTGATGAAATATGTAATTTTCTAGTAGAAATGCTCATAATGTAAAATATATTTGTGTTTTTGACTGTCAGATAGTCCTACATTGTAGTCCACAATAGTATACATACAACAGTAGCTTACCTGAAAAGAAGTAATTTAATATTTTCAACCTTTTGAATAATAATTTCTGGAAAGCTTCCCAACTGTAGCATAAGTTTCATTTATTAACGATGATAAAACGCATACGGCTTGTATAGACCGTCACGCTGTTAGCTCGTACATAAAGATTCTTTATGAAAGGCCCAAAATGCTCCTTGGAAAATACACGCGACTATCTTTTATAACATGTTTCATTAAAATTGATGAATTGGCAAATCTGAAGCCTTTCATGTCGAAAATGGTTAATACAAGATTAGACAGAAAGCCCGCTTCCAGGAAATACATTTTGACAAAGGCGAGAAACACGTCAAGTGAGACTATTTGAGTGCTTCCATATTTTCGTTTTTCTCTCTTGAGCTACTTTTCGCTAAGCAATTTTAGCGAAATATTTTAACAATTAGGCGTTTTGAACGACTTTGACTATCTTAAGTGTGTTTTGGTGACTTAGTTCTACCATTTAAAACTTTAATTTTTTGAAAAAACCTTAATTAAAGTTAATTGCTATGTTAATTGTTGCCCTAATTATCTCGCTTCCCCCCAGAGTGCCCAAGGATTTTTCATCGCAAATCGAATCTCCTAAAGAAGTTCTATCATACCTGCATTAAAAATCCTTGGGCACTCCGGGGGGAAGCAAGATAATTAGGGTAACAGTTAACATAGCAATTAACTTTAATTAAAGATTTTTTGAAAATTTAAAGTTTTAAATAGTAAAGCTAGGTTACCAAAACATATCCAAGATAGCCAAAGTTGTTAAAAATGCTTAATTGTTAAAATATTTTGCTGATTGTCGTAGCATAATTAAATTTAAAATGCTCATAACTTGGGAACGACTTAACCAATATTAAAAATTCTTTTTATTTTTAAGTCAGAAAATAATTTACTTTCACCCTAATAAAGTCATTTGGTTCAGTTTTAAAATCGCAAATATGGGCTGTCCCACTTGACATGACTTTCACCAAAGGAGTTAGGCATAGCTTAAATATGAAAGTCTTCGCAATCCTTTTCAACAACCTTTCATAATAGATGCTTTTAAGGCTTTCTACCCTCAGGATTCAGTAAAACGAAACTTGAACTTGAACTTGTCAGGCTGTTGCTGGAAAACAGGGAATGTATGATAATGACAAATAACTAGAATGTGCTGGGTTGGCAAGATACTTTTTACCAAACTAGTGTTCAGAGGTTGTTGTTGATGCAAAACGTATACTGTAACTAAAAATTTAATATTCGTGATATTTTACCAGTACAAACGTATTTCTCAAGATTTAGCTGTGGATATTTATAAACTGCGTAAGCAATGTCAATGATTCTTTTAGTTTGTTTAAATATTTAAGGTTACAAAGACTTTTTTACAAAGTATGTACAAAGTTTGATAATTTTTATAAGTTGTCATCTTTAGTTACTCTAAGTAGGTACGATTATGCATTATGCTAGCAGTTAAAACTTCAAAACCGGAAACTCGTCTTTGTGTAATGTGCCAGGGAGCCCGAAAAATTTTCGGCGAAAATGTTAAAGCCAGCTTATAAAAATAAATGGTACAAAGTGACTGTACGTTATACAACTCAAACGTTATATGATCCAAATGTAATGTAATGCATGTAATGTTTTTGACACCGGGCGTATTTTAAAAGTCTTAGAAATCAGCACAGTTTGCCATATCATTTTTCTTTTGTGACACAAAAACAAACACACTGTTTAAAGCTTGTATGTTATTGGATAAAAATTTTGTACACGACGTTTTCTTCAAGCCAAATTTTGTAAACTTCTAAACATCAATGGGATTATGTATTCCTTTGATCTTTTCGTTTGTGGAGGGCTTAACACATCCAAAATAAATAAATGAATCCCATACTAAAAGAATTAGTAATATGTTTTGTTTACACGTTGGTATTGCAAAATTGAAAAAAACGGAGAGTGAGTATGTTCTTATATTGTGGTTTAAAAATAGTCCTATTTCTGCTTATAAGCAGAGTAGTTTTATTTCATTTCCTGCATTATAAATTTCTTCACGGGGAAGATTAAATTGATTTTTGCTTTGGTTCGACTTACAGGTTACAAAATCTGTCTTGAATTTTAATATGTCAACCTAATATATTTCTTGACATCCTGTAAAAGAATTTTAATATATTCTATTGATCTATTGTACATGACGCAACCACCTTTGTTGTAAAAATCGTAATAAAAAGAGGAAAAAGGAGACGAGGAGGATTTTTTAACCTTTACAAGCAAATATGTCTGCACGTAAACCAATACACACCAAATAATTCCAAGTATTTATTATTTTAGAAAAAGGAAATGAAGCTCTAAGCTGTGATGACGTAAGAAAAGCTTACGTTTTGCTGTAGAATGTGCCTCAAAAGGTATTTGATTGTCAGCGTGGGTGTTACTTTCCTTACTGAGAATGATTTGCACATTCAAGATGTCACCCTTTCTAAATCAAGTACGTAGGTAAGTCTATGTATGATACTTTATTTGTGTAACAATGAAGCTTGCCTCGTGAATATCAATTTAAACCAATACAACACAAAAATACCAAAAAGCTACAAGTTTACATGCTCTAATTATGAATCGCATGGAACTTTTACCGCAAAAGCGGTTATTCAATGAATTTCCTTAATATTAAATATACTAGATACACTTATCCGGAAGCAAAATTTCGTTTTTTCTTTCTTATGCAAAGCACGCACATATCACAAAAGGAAAGTAATGTGGATTCTGAGGGTAAACAAAAACGTCTCCAGATGAGTGGCTATGTAATTTCTACACGATATAGTAAGACATGATTCTAAAATATAGAAGTATTTAATGTCAGGTTTCAACGGGTTATACGCTCGGGCTTCAACATTCCCTTTGCTAGGTTTATAGACAATAGGTAAGTTTAGAGTTATCATACAATGCATTTTTGTATGTTGGACGAAATATATGTAAATATGTATATACATACGAACAGGACAATTTCTGGTCTCAGCATTTCTCGACCAGAATTTCAATTTCAGTTTCTTCCGCGTGAAGTAACTAGAAATTTATTCTGTATCAAATCTTGCGTCAAAAGCATTCATAGAGTTTCTCAGTTTCTCAAATGCTAAAACCTTGTACGATTTCAGACTTAGCAATTGCGCCAATTTTCTCGACTACGCCCCAGTAGAATCTAGAGAATAATCAGTTCAAAATTGAGAATCTCTTGACAAACAATATACCTGGAACTGACTAGGATGGTGCTATTCTTATAAAGATGTAGCTAATTTACTGGCGTTACATAAGTCTTACTGATTACGCCAGCATGTTTGGTTTGAGTCTGATTGTATTCTTATATAATAAACTTGCAAACTACGACTTCCAAATATAAAAGACTATAATTACTAATCACTCATGTAGATTAACCATAAAGATCTCTAGTTTGTCATTGGATGAGCTCGGTGATTGAAGACAGGTATTACTAATATTGATGCTACAAGAATAGAAACCAAACCGTTGGCTCATTACAAAAGTAAATACAAGAAAGCCTTGATTAATATTTACATTTTACTTTCACCCTAAAATAGTAAAGTTTAGCAGCTTATACTTGTCCAAGGTTTATGGCAAATTGGTTTGACATTTTCAAATTAATCCAATTTACTTTACAAAATGAGGAACAATATTTAAAAATATGAAACCGTTTACACTTTGTTTCAAGTTGTCTAATGAAATGCCTTAATTAAAACATTGTACCCGAACTTTTTGTTAAATATAAATATCACTGACATAATTGAAAGTGACTAATGCGTAAATCAAAGGCTTGCATTGAATTTTTGTTGAACGTCAACCTGCAGTTTGTTTCATAATGAAGTATATGATTCAAATTAGTCAACTAAAACCTTGGGCTGAATTTATCAATGTATGCCTATTTGTATGCACCAAATGCAAGCTTAAAAGAGCAAATATAGTAATGTAATATAGAGAAACCTAACAGGATAGAAAAATGAGACATAGATGAAAACCTACAAGTGAAAACAAAGATATGTGACCTTTCTGTAAATATCGTAATTAGAAAATTCTGGCTCATTGGATACTTGTATATTTGCAATGATTTGGCATTTTAAATACCATTTAAATTACTAAAGCATTGTTAAGTGTTAAAAGAAGAGTGAGATAAAAAGTTAAATTGAAAAAAGTTATATAGTTCCTCTATTACAAACCAGCGCAGAAAATAAACAGAACTAAAGATGCAATTTTCTCCAAAAATTTAACACGTTTACTTATTTACTTAAAAGAATAAATGACAAAAGCTAATACGTACATTTATTTTTAAACCCCCAAATAAATGGCAATTTTAATGAGCTTTAAATTTGGAAATATAACATTGCATTTTATACGCTTATGAAATTAAAGGGTTAAAAAGATTAACTTACCAACTGCAATTTCAAGCGTTAAACTACTTTTATCCACTAGTTGCATTTATCTGAAAACTGAATTACCATGATATCTGGCACACATTCATTTTTACTCACAATGGATCCCAAACCAGATCAGCGGTCTGAAGGAACAGTATCATAGACAAAAATGAGTGAACTTAAAATTGGATGTAGAAACTTGAAAGAGAAAACATGTCTGCTGTGTAAATACGTTAAAGTTAGCCAACTTATCTAAAAATAGAATGCCATCAAAATTTTTTTTCTCACAATGTGCAATGCAATGCAGTAACTGAAGTTAGTTCTGTTCAATACAAGTTTTATTTGTGCGCAAGCTGAGCGCAAAGGACACTTTTTTGGTTTACGGTTATAGGTACACAACCATAGGTTGCAAATATATAGTGTGTTCTTTTTTGTTTGTTTGTTAAACTTCACCACCAGCATCTCAGACGTGGGCCATTCCGTTGGCTGATAAGTATATTTTGCCAAATAATGATTCTTCTAGACTTTTTTTGGAGTATATCGTCAGTGTTCAAGCGTTACAAAAATCATAGTTAACTTTGCACATACATTATACAAAATACATATAATCTTGCCTTGGCATATAAAACTCAGCATAACATATCTGGCTTTATCACTGAACTAGTGCGTGCTGGCATGAACCAGTAATATTCTCTTCGTTTTGCTTCAAAATTGGGAAAAACTGAATTTAACGCACTGCTTGATGCAAAAAAGTAAAAGTCAGAAAATCTAATTTTTGAGAATTGCGGAGAACTAAAAGTTGAGAAAGAACTTTACTGCGTATACCTGCCTTATAGACACATCAAAGTGAGCCAATTTTTTTAAATTTGGAACTCCCGCAAACTCTAAGAATAAATGTAATATACCTATTTCTGAACAGCAGTTGATTAATAAGCGTAGTTCAAAATGTAGCGTAGCAGTTTCTACGTCGTAAAACCCTTTGAAACGCATTGAAGCAGGTAGTAAATGGAATAGATTGGACTCCTGCATTAAAACTGCAAACTGTAGTTTGTTCATAGTATAAAGTAAATGTAGTTACTTGGCTAGAACGAAAACGGTTTAAGCACACATTGTAGTTTACGAAAAAAATATATAGAGATTTTGCATTATACCAAGCAACCAAACTAACTATAAAAGCATTTTATCTAAAAATCGACGATTAGAATTCAGTGGAAATACCAAATTCCAAGCAGCCATTCTTGATCTTATTAATCCAACAAACTAAATATATTGAATTTCATTTTAAGTCCCTGTGAATTGCATTTCTCTGTCAAATGTTTCAACGAATTTATTTCAAAATAAAAAACCTGCAAAAAAATACTTTGTTTAGTAAAATTACGTTTTTGTGTATGCAAACACCTATTGTGTTGTTTGATACTGGCACCACCCACAATAACAAGTTTAAAGAGTTTTTGTTCGCTTGGGTAACTCCAATTCGTGATAACTTCAAAGGAAAATACGCTATGTGTTCACGTGGTTCAATCAACTCAAATGATTAATTTTGGTGAAGTCAAAGACAACTGTTTTTTGTTCTCTCCATAATATATCCCGATACAATTTGCATTTGCGGTTAGGCAGGACTCTCATTGTTTTATAAAATGGATTGGTTTAATGGCTTTGGCAACTGGCAATAGCTTAAGGCAAAATATTAAATTGCCTGGGAAATGTTTCTCTGAAACACGCCTTTAAAATAAAAACTGGATAGCAAAATGCACCTGCTTTCAGACGTGATATTCATTACAAGCCAGCCAATTTCTAGAGCGTGAAACTACTTTAACATTCATAACGATGGCTATCATAAAACAAAGTGAGTTCCACAGTTTTAATGAGACTAAATCATATTCATACATTTAGCAATGATCTGTGCATATTGCATAAAACACAATATTCAGCTTTTAAAAATGTAGATGCAATTATAATACATTTATAGTATTTAGATAAGATGAATCTGAAAATTGCTGCCAAAAATTCATAAAATTTTTTATATTAATAATACGCCACAATGTATGTATGTGTTTAAAAGTTGGCAAATGAGACTTCACATTTTGGCGAATAACAACGTCGAATAGGTATTTTTCAACACATCTCTAATACTGCGCTTCCAGTTTTACCACAGAAAAGTTCGAAGTGTAAAATATGCTGAGACATACATGGTGCAACGTTAACGAGATCAAATTAGTCAGGGACTTGAGCAAACCGAATTGATTAAAACCTAGTGATGCATATTCGTTCGCCGCACTTCGTTAGATCCAAAAATTAGATAACACGTATAACACTTTAATAAAAACAGTGTTACTATGAAACACAAACTTGATAAGGTGTTCATTCGTAGAACTATTGTATGAACGGTGGCTATTAAAGCTGCATATTAAATGTTCGTTCTTAGTAGCTTACGAAAAGCTCAGTAATGAGTTTGAGTGATTAAAATCATACGATCTGCAGGTTTCTAAAAAAAAGTGTTGGTAGAAATTAATTATTCTGAGAACTGCCTATACGCCTTCATAGATTACTGAGAACGAACGTCTACCGCTTTGAAGAATATATTGATTATTTCATATAATATAGGATTTTTATTAAAGATAGAATGGAAAGACGAACAATCTTGAAAACTTATTTTATTTTATTTTATCAATGTTTAATGATATCAATTTGTAAAACGGATTACTGAAGTCATTACTGAAACGACGCTTTTATGCTTGACGTTGATGTTGACAGCAAAGACAAAAGTTTACTACTAATTAATACAACTCCGTTAGATTTATTTATTATAACTAATGGTTTGCTTTTGATAAGTATCTTGTACATTGAAAAATATTAACAAGCTCCAATTAAAATTAATTGTAGGTGTGTTTATATTTTGTGAAAGTGTACTACCGCATTTTTATAAGTTTACAAGAGATTAAATCCCAGATTCTCAGAACATCTTGCACAGTTATATGTGTAATGTTTTAGTAAGTATTCCATCTAGAACTCATTCTTTGTAAGATGTAAGATTTATCAGACAAGCAAGCTTTTTTATCGGATTAACAAGCGCTCCCGTTGTGAAAATGTGATTTCTGTATTTAAATTATGACAGGTTTAAACTTTGGATTTATCTGTCTAGTTATATGCACGGGTTTGTCATTTGTCAGCACAGTTTCTCATTTTTTGCTTTCTCCGGTGAAAGTTTCTGCTGCGAAAAATAGATTTTTAGTAACAAGCAAAAGGGCTGTAGACAAATAATGATATGTAATAGAAAACCTGTAGTACTTGTCAAAACAGTCTATAGCATATTATGTGTCACCGACTGTCATGAAACGCTTCTCTTATCTCGCAGCTTATAGTTATGCAAGCATTTATGGTTCAGATGTTGGGTATTATGTAGTTTAAGACTTATGTCATGCGTTGTTCATGGAAAAAGGATTTTTAGTACAAACCAGAGAATTTCTGTAATAGGCAGCCTGGTTTTGTAACATTTCCGGCATTTGGAAATCTCGCGCGCGCAATCAATTTGCGTGTGCAACTTATCAAGTTTGAGGGAAAAGAATTTCCAGAAAACAAAATTTTAACGGAATTTTCTTGAGTTGGAACTGTAAAGGTAAATAATTCCCAAATGATTCTCTTGTAAAGTTTACGCATTGTCAGTTTTCTTCCGATGACGCTGGGGAAATAATTTGTGCTTTCCTTATTGCCAGTCATTTGTATAAATCTTATTTATTTAACGAGTAAACCATATTTGACGTAATAATTTGAAGCGTAATACGTAATAAATTTACAAATTGTATTTTAGTATATATGGATATAAAGTTTAAACTATTTACAATGTTTTGTATACTCTTTAAATTAAGGTAATCCCATATTTCTGTCTATTCTTCTACGAGGGTGTAATTATTCGATCATATTAACTTATATATTATTACCTTTGACTATCCGTACTTGTGTATTAGATGACAAGGCTGCGTATGAATTACCTATTTAACTCAGTCAGATAATGAGTTTGGAGCATGGTGTGACAAACTATAATGAAACCTTGGAATCATTCCAAATTCTCGCTTTACCCCAAAAATTAGTTATTATTATCAGCTTACCAACTTATGCTGAAATGAAATCACAGCATAGGACTATACTTTATAAGACCTAATACAATCATACACAATTTTCCATGTTGAATTCAACAATTCCAAAAATGAGACTTGATACTTTGTCTTACTTGTTTTGCGTGCTCAGGTCTACAGAAGTTCACTCATTCAAAGAACATTTGGCTCTACAAAACTTTACACAATGCAAATAGATTTTCTACTGTGAGTAAAGTTTCCTTTTGTCAGCAACTTTTGCTTCCAAACTAACCACCGCCACCAGTTGCTTTCATGTGGAAATGAATTTTGTATGCTAACCAGTTCAATATATTCATTCCTTTTTTTCACAAGTTTCAACACTGGAAAAGTATAGATCATTCTGAAAATTGAAATTTGGTCATTCAATTTTCTGAATTTCAAGAACAGGCTGACACTGTTGGAAAATTTAAAAAGAATTGCCAGAAGATATCATATCGTATGTTATGCCCACATGCTGCTAAGATCAAAGTAACACATTTCCTTTAAACCCAACAAAGTCAAAAAATTCTCTTGCATTGCTTATCATTGTTTGGTTGATTACTCGAACTTCAATTTCATCTCTTATAATATGGGATACGATTCCGTAACGGAGTACATACAGTATACATGCGTTATGTAACAATAAGTCCAAGTAGATTTTGTAAAGAAAATGAAGCCAGGTTTACTCTTGAGCAATAGAGAATTGGAAACTGCTTGCATAACTTTTTGCATCAAATCTTGGATTTAAAACTCAAGGTACAAAAACTGCTCTGGAACTTCTCACTAGCATGACATGCAGAGTATAAATCCTTCAATACTGAATCCCTGCGCGATTCAAAAATAAAAAGTAGAACTTGATGAAAAAGCCTGAGTATAAAATATTAAGCTTCTGAGAACTCCACTGATCTACAACGCCTGATATTTCAAATTACTAGAATTTACTTTTTCACGGGTAAAACTTTCTTTTCTACGTACAAAAGAAAGAGCAATAGCAATCTTCAAAGATTTTCCGAGGTTCTACTTCTGCCGTAGCTAGCATATAATTTGTCAAATTTGTATTGAAATTGGAAATTGCTTCATGGATAACTTGCTCAGATAAGGTTTCTTTCAAAGTGAATTCAAAAGATTGTCTAGATGTAAAACCGCGTTATTGCTACTGGCTAGTTAGCCAAGAATGATGATTTTCTTGCAAAAGATAAAAACGCAAAGAATCTGGTTCAATAAAAAACTAAATGAACTTGTACCCGGTGCAAATAGCTTGTTCTGTATTCAATTCTATTAGCTATTATATGGTAAGCCGGCGGGAAGAATGTTTCAATTCAAAGAATGCAAAAGTTTTGCGTTTCCATGCGTTGTCAATAAAGCGGAGAGTAAAAGCAACTAGCTTAATGCGTCCTTTGTTTTCACGGTTCAATTATTTTTAGTGGATACTTTTGCAACATAGTGCATAAAATTGCTTTTGGGCTTGAACATAGTGTAGCTATTGCACTAAGGCAGGTTTGAGCTGATAAAAAAGATAGGTAAGTATTTTACTTATGAACTTTAACGCAAAAGTAAATACACTTGTCTAATATGGCATCAGTGTGAAACCAAAACTCTTTTTGATTTTAATGCGCGTAAAAAGTAAAATAGCGCAAATTTAAAAAACATACGGTTATATATTAGCGTGCAAAGGTTATAGGTCCTACAGATTTATGCGAGCAAAAGTTGTTCAAATTTTGAAGAAAAATGCGCCGTGCTCTTTAACAAACACAAGTACTTATTTCAAGCACTGACTGCTTGACAATAATAAACCTTTCCCTACTTCAAACTTGAGATAATGGGATACATGATGATAAAGGCTCTGAAAGCAACGATGCACACGTAGACAAAATTTGGTCCTTTATTCGACTTTTGGAAAATCCGCAAATTTTTTCCAACGTACTTGAGGTTAGATTGTAAGCAAAATGTGCCGTAATGGATTTTTTCTATTGGCAAAACTGGCAGAGTACTAATGTAAATATTTTCACATTAATCAACCTTCATGTTGCAACCTATTTAGAACCTTTTAAGTTATGATACATTTTAAGTCATTTGTTCAGTATTTGTCTCAGACGTAAAAATTGAAAGCCTACAACATATCTGGAAAATGCCCAACATACATCAGTGAGGTTTGCAAATCTACGAAAATTAATTTTGTTCAATTGGACAAACATCCTAAGTAGTTATGATGATGTTCCGGAAATTAATAAAGTTTGAAGGCTTAAATAACAGATTGGATAATGTGTTGTAAAGATAGCTTTATTAGGATTTATTAACTTACCGAGCTTACAAATATATTTTTTGAATTACTTTGACGACCGAAGTACAAAATTAGGAATGTTTAACGAACTTCTAAAAATAAATTTGTATGCAGTTTGTTGTTTAATCGCGTAACCATGACATATTTAACCGCGTAGTGCACAATATATTTTGTTTACGTGTATGAATAATATCTGTTATTAAAATTTCTGCGTAATCTTCTAAAATAGGTTGTCACACACTCTTGAAATCTTTTACTATGAAATGCATACAAAATTGGATTCACACAACTATTAAACGATCCCAACCACTGAGCAATCGGTATTAAAACATGCTCCATTTGATTTTGATGCTCTCCAACTAACTCCACAGGAATCTCCGTAGGACTAAACAATTTAATTTTTGTCATCAGCACATACAACGGCGTCCAGCTAATCATAAAAGTGATACTAATTAAAAACAGTAGTTTTGTTATTCCAGTAATATTATACCTGATAGGTAACTGCAATTCCGCAGAAACTTTTTGAAATCTGTGCATGTTCCACCAAATCACTAAACTTAGCACTGTGATAATTACCAAAGGTAAAGCAAAACAGAGAATAAGATGAATAGCCACAAAGTAAATGTTTCCGTAGAGAACATCCGGCCAGTTCTCGTGACAATAGTGATACCCAAAATCATGACTTTCTGTTGAGTGCTCAATCCCAAACACGTAAAGCCATGGTGATGTAACTATAAGAGCTACGGTCCAGATTAGAAAAATAACTAATTTGGCACTGGATTTTGACATGCCGTAGTGCTGTCCCGTGGGACCGTAGAAAGCTCCGCATCTGTAAAGCATACAAAAGCATTAATTTCCTTTTAAATTTCCTTCGCATTTTTGCCTATTTTCAGTAAAAACAATATTTTAGTTACCTGTCCACGGAAATTGCCACTAGAGAATACACAGAAGCACAAACGGAAACTCCTTGAACATACGGTAACGTTTTGCACAATACTGTGTCGAAAACCCAAGCTGAAAAAAGCACAAAAATATATTCAAAAGTTTTAAGGCATTTTAAAATATAATAAAGTTGTACTTACGTGCATATATGTTTGCAAATAACATCACAGGTACGCAAAACAGCACTACGAACAAATCCGCCACGGCCAAGTTGAGAATAAACAAGTTTGTTACAGTTTTCATATGATTGTTGCGTGAAATTACAAAATGACTGTAATGTTTCCAATACATCCCAGAATGAATATTGCTGCATAGGCCACAATTAAAACTACTGTCCAGTGCCATTCGTGCTTTAGGTAGGAACTACCAAAAAACTCCCAAAATGTGTGGTTTGTTACTATTGTAAAATTTCCCATGGCTGCATGGGTAATTGTTATGTACTTTCAATAAAATACGTAGAAAAACACTAACAGCAATGCGGTGTTGCGCAACAAGATGCTTTCTCTTCCAAGTGCAAGGAAGAAATGAGATGAGAGCTGGGGTAACCAAGGTATAAATCTGAAAGTGAAAGGAGAATGATGAAATGTTAGATGACAAGCAGAAAAACTCGAGCTCCTTCAAGGCTGTCCTTATGATACAATGCTCTACAGAATAAGCATACGCTATGATGCACAACTAGTTTAGGATAAAAAAAGATGAGGTTGTGAAAGTGCGTTGTTAGAAATACGTTTTTGCAGATAGTGACAATGTTTGAAACCAGCCATGTGGTATTCTTCTCATTTTGATATACTTGTGATAATGTCGTGTACGTTATGAATACATACAAGTGAGTTTTCCTTTGGTTACTTTGAAAAAGCTAACGCAGCAAAATGTGGATGTAGTATTGCTTCATGAAATACTATAGAGTATTATATAGACACTCGAATGTTCTAGATAACGCGACGTGAGATATAAGTAACTTTCTTGGTGGTGTCAGTTCTAGGAAACGTGTGTGATTTTGATATTGTACGTGACAATATGGCATATTAAAAGCTCATCTCGTTAAGAGTTACATTCTTGCTGTTTTGAGTACAAAAACAAAATTTTATCACTTGTGGAAAAAAAATATATTACTTATGTTGTTGATGTATGCACTTTACTGGATATGTTCCGAGTCAGAAGTGCATTTAGCACATAAGTTTTTAAAATATTGGGGTGAAAAACCCGGGTAAATTTTAAATGTCATGGTTGCAGCGAGCAGCGTTAAATGCACCTTTTCGTTGCAACAGTCATCGTCGTCGCAGCTCAGTCGTCAGTCAGTTCGCTCTTCGTCACTTGCCAGTTTTTAGAGAGAAAGTCAATGTTGTAACTTTTACCTTTTGTGTCTTGAATAAAAGTTAATTTGTTAAAGTAAAAGAAGATAACCTATTCAGTCATTTTAGATAACTGTATAGTTTTGAGCAAGTTACGGTCACAGTTAGTTAGGCGTTACAGTCATTATACGAGCTTGCAGATAGGGCTACATACGACCCGATGTGCCTTTTCTTTCTTCCCGAATGCGGCAGCACAATATAAGCAAACATTCGGCTAGCATAGCGCTTGTGGCCGCGCGAAATAGACGGCACCGAAACTTAACCAGAATTCTATCAGAAGTTGGATAGAAGAAATGCCGAAATTAGTCATTCAGTCATCATATGCGGTACTACTTCGGATATGCTTCGGCATATATTCGGCCATGCTTCTTTTTGCATTCGGAATGTGCAATTAAAAATAATGAATCCAATATAAAAAAATATGAGTGGCGCAATTAAAATCCTTTATTAAATCTGGCTTTATTTGTAAATTTTTACATTAAACTGTGTAATAACGGTATACATAAATATTTCATTTGTACAGGAAGTAAAATACACTTGTAGTTGAACATTCTTTCGTCTACAGTTAATTCATATTCATGCGATAATTTGTTTACAAAATGAATACCTAGCTTAGAACTTTTGATTGGATAACCTTTTACATTATTGTAGCTTAGAAACTCACGACATTTGATTTTTAATCTGTCAGTTTTGCAAATAACTTGCGTAATTACAATAATTTTATCGTCGGATATACAAATACAATTATTGCCGCTTTTCGCGCTAATATCATCAAACCAGTTCACTTTTATAGGTACAGTGCATACTTTTGTGCAATTTTCGGATTCTACAATTCGTTTACTAACTTGTTCCAGATGAAAGTTTTTTGAGTGGAGTTTTCTTTTAATATCCTGCATAAAATTTTCAAACGGAAATGCACTAGCATTGTCTAGACTACCAAAGTTTAACGCATCATCAGCAATGTGAGTTAAGCCATGGACATTGTAAACAGCAAATCTATTTCCGTACAATTCTATAGATAGCTCTACAAACTTGTGCAATAACACTTTTGCAAGACTATTCCATTCCAAATCATTTGCTCTCCTGGATAACAAAATGAGCATGGCACAATGTAGCAATAGAAAGTGTGAATACATTTCGGATGATATCAACCCATTCAGACATGCAGTTCCAGTGTATAAAATTAATGTTCTGAACTCAGATGCTTTAAAATAACTAATTTCAAACAAGCTTCTAGGTTTTCGTTGAAAGTTATTGGGCATATACCTTCTAAACTCAAATAACCGCTTTGAAATTTCAGTAATGATTGAAGGTTTGAGCTTGTTTTCTTTTTTTCCACATACCCACATATGAAACAATTTTTTCACTACTCCCAAACAAACCAAATGCATGTAATCTAAAGGTACCTGTGATACCATGCCGATTTTTATTCCGCTAAATACACATGTCTTAGTTTGGTGAAGAGTGTAAAGATTTGAAGAAAAAGATAAATCAGTTTTACGTTCAAAATTACTATTATAAACGAACACAGTCCTTCCTTCAAACCATTCGCCCTTTTGAGTGCAACGCTCACAAGCTTCCTTACTATTGTGGTTCTTTATTCCCTTAACTAGGCTTCTTCCTGGTGCATCAGCTATAATCTTGGAAACTCTAAACGAATATTTTGTATTACCTATTGTAATTCCAGTGATCTCTAAAATTCGGATTTCATCAACAACTTTTTCAAGAAACTTTGTATCTAATGGTTTCGCGCCTTTCCCATAAAACATACCGATTACAAATGGTTTTGATTTTGGAATCTGATCAATTAATCCTAGTATTGGCCAAAATGAACTTTTAGTACTATTTGTAACAGGAATTCCATCGGTACCTAACGTAATACTAATTAAGTCCGAGTGTACACTTCGTCTTAACTTTGTTCCCAGCGGCGATGTATCAACAACAAAATTGCTTAGCAAGTGTGCATTTTTTTCAATGTAACTTTGAATTCCAAAATATACGAATGTACCACCACTTATTTCTATTATATTAATGCTTCTTGGCGTTCCACAGTTTAGCGAGCCTATGTACGGACCTCTCACTTATGCGATATTCTAGTATGTTGTAGAGTTTGGTAAATGGAGTCGATTGATACCTCACTCGACCCCTCCAACTTGAAGTATTTGGAAGTTATACCCGGGTAAAGTTGACCTCCCGGGTATTTCGAAATTAAATTAGGGTTTCAAAATAGAGGTTTTTTAACTAATTTAAAAACTAAACTATAATTTCCATAAAAATGTCCAATTTCTAGAAAAAGAATTTTTGTAAAAAGTCAAAAGGCTTGCGAGTTATTGCGATTTTTTGCAAAAAAAATAACCGATTTTCCAATTCAAACCATTTGAAATCGGTGTATTTTCGGGTCGATTTGAAAGTGTTTGTTAGTACTTCATAATGTCCTAATTAATTTAGTTTTGGAAAATTTGAAATTTTTTTATATACTCAGGAGATATTGCGGTTTCAAAATGTTACCCAGTTTGATGACGTCATCGGTCACCAGGGCTTGGTAGCCTATGTAGAAAACATCAATTTTTCATTTGAAATTGCAAATAACTGACTCAATTTAAAAACTAAACGCTTCCATACTGTTGAACTTGCTTGGAAATACTTTAATTTGGTTTATTTATATAGTTATGTTTGATTTTTAATGAAACATTCATGTCCAGAGGACTCCTTTTCATATTGCCTGAAATAATCACCCAAGCTTTTACAAAAATGTAATTGGATTGCCCTGACCTAAAGAGTTACATATTTAAGCAGACACTACGAGACACTTTTATTAGGAAAAAACTTTCACTGATTTAGTAAAGGCTGCGAGAAAGCATTTGTGCAAAAATATACGGCGCTTATAACAATTCTTTTTCTGAAACTAAATGCTGACTACTGGTTTTTGTAAAGGCGCCATATATACTGTTATTAAATTGTGTTCTAAACAATGTGTTTTGAAAATAAGGAGTTCTCAATTTCGGCGAAAGCTGTCAGAAAAACTCGAGCAGCCTAACGATCCTTCGAGTAAAACCAAATGGTGGGTTCCACCCAAAAAAAATTTGTTTCTGATCTGAAAGGTTTTACATATTTTGAACATACTTATGCCCCCAATGAATCACCAAAAATATTGGAGTCTCACATTGCCCCAGTGGAGAATGGCAAGCATATGAGTTTTTAGCGTGAAGAACTTAATTGTTTCACAATAACTCAATAGTGGCAAATGTTGTCGGGCTGAAACTTTTTTAGTACATTTGCAATACTATAATAATTCATTCGTGAAAATATTTCTAGACGAACAGCTCTGTATACTTTTCTAGAAAAGATTATCTTGAAAACACCAAAATTTTCTGAATTTTTTAAACAAATGGGTCTTTAACTCGCATGTTTTAGATTTTTTGGGAACGCAAAAAACGTGACCATCTACAACTTTTAATGGGCTATTTAATGCAAGAACTCGTTTGAAAAAATATTTCGTATCTGGGGAGTTATGCATAAAAATCTGAATCAATACCTTTAGTCATGCAGACATTCATGAACTTATAGTTACATAACTTTTGTTTTTTGTTTTAGAAGCTTTAGTAGGGTCTTTAGGGGCAATTTAGAACGCCAAGGATCTATTTCACTAATTTTAATCACATGTAGCTTTCGACCACCTCTAGTGTACAAATGGTTAACAAATTGTTAAATGATTGACACTTCCCAAAAACTGCCCCGAGGACGGAAAAATTGGCATAACTTTTTTTGTACGCAAAATTTCAAAAATCTGAAAAACCCCATTTTAGCAAATGTATTGGTGATCATTCTAACATATCAATCTTAAAAATTGAACTTCTGGTTGACGAGCTATAACCCCAGACGGTTAGCATACTTAGTCGATTTTCAAAATTTCCTAAATTTTTAAAATGTGAAATCTTTCACCTTTGCTCATTCAAATGTTCCGTATTGTTTACTAACAACAACATAACCAATATTTCTACGTTTTTTCATACCTAAATCTCAAAAAACCATGAGTTAAGAATCTAGCAAATTTGATCATCAATATATTGTATTCCAACTACACATAAGTGGAATAACCCAAACTATTAAAGTAGTTGGCAAAAAACGTATTTTCTTCCTTGACTAAGAAGGACTAACCACCATTTTGCTCCTACTTTCTCAAATGTATGAATTGTTTCATTGCAAAAAGTACGCAATTTATTTACAAGTACGTTATAACAACATCGTTTTGTCCAGTCTTGGTTCAAGTCGTAATTTGTTGTTTTGGCAATGCTTGGTATGGTTAGGTGCTTACAACATACACTCAAAATTTTGCTGGCATTACAAATTCATCTGGAACTCTGAGATTTTGCGTCAGGTTGTTATATATCCCTCTTGAGACATCATTACATAATATCCCATATGGGACTCTGTGCAGTTTGACATACCGTTTGTACTAATGGCCTCATCATTACAAATAAGCACAGCATTTTGCAATTTTTTGCTCTTTTCTATCAGAAGATCAAAAGGGAATTTCAAGATTTTGGAAGTAGAACTTGACTCCTTGATTCTGATTGACAAAGGAAGTCAGGGAAAGTAAAGAGGGTGGTCGTTAAACATAAGGTCTGTACGAAAATTATAAAATCACATATGTATTTTCAAACATTTGTTCACCAAGCCAGTATAAAGGATTTGAATGTTAAACCAAATATTGGAGTTTGTTCATAAACTAAGCCCTAATGTATTCCCAAAGTGTCATGAAATCCCGGTTACTGCTTTCGAAGAAAACGCAAAAGTTTCAAAGTATCATGAAAATTGGACTGTTCGGAAATTATAAAATCAAGCTTTATAAATGCAGTTTTCTATGACAAAAGTGGCATTACAAACCGTTACGACATTTTTAATGAAGCAACTTCCAACATCCTAATCTAAGAAAGAGTTTTGGGAAAAATATGAATATAGCAAAATTTCGTAATGTGACTAAATTTTTTATGACTCCAATCATGTGGTCCGCACATGGAGTGGTAAACACTGTCAACCAAAATTAGAATACTATAGTTATATTATGCATTTAGTTCCTACTCGTTAATAATGTAAAAGCTATGTATATAGTCGTTAATGTTGTAAAATAAACCACGAATAACGTTATTTTTAATAAAACCATCCAAAGGTACACCTTAGGCTACCTAATGTCCTTTTATGAAGTGTGAGCATACTTTTCATATCAATTAAGATAATCAATACTTTTAACATGGATTTATGTTACAATAGCGACCAAAAAAGTGCCGGGTAACAGAAACAATTATTTTTAGCATCATTGAAGACAAAGTTTAGTCCAGTAGACCAAGTGCAAGTTAGTCAGTGTATAGGTTAGTTTGAGTTGTCCAACATATATGACTAAACGACTAAAGACGATCTTTTTGGTAAATTGTATGAACTAAAATAGCGCCATATTACTATAATCACTTCCTCACACCTAATATGAAACAAGAAACAAACACTAAAATAAGTTGTGTAATGGCCAGAGAAAAGAAACAAGAGTTTAGGAAGCAATTTTATAAATCGTGTTACATGACCATCGATTGAATACAGAATAGGTTACGAATAAATCAGCAATCTATATGCCATCAACTTGTTGCGATGGACAAAAATGTGCTTATCTAAAACAATAAAATT
Source organism: Entomobrya proxima (assembly GCA_029691765.1). Taxonomy (NCBI): domain Eukaryota; kingdom Metazoa; phylum Arthropoda; class Collembola; order Entomobryomorpha; family Entomobryidae; genus Entomobrya; species Entomobrya proxima. Next base: position 39,005,674 of record CM056170.1, read on the forward strand.
GTAATATATGAACAACTTATTTGAATTTATATAAAAAGTATGCACATACTTCATCAAAAGGACATTACGTACCCAAGGTACCTTTGGCATGTTATTAAAATAACGATATTTCGGGGTTCTTTTTTACAACATTTAACGCTTACATAGCTATTAACATTATTCAACGAGTAGGAACAAATGCCATAATATTACTATAGTATTCAAATTTTTTGTTGACAGTGTAGTAACCACTGCCATGTGCCGACACACTGCTTGGAGCGTCAAAAAAATTACGTCACATACCGATATTTGCTACATTCCAATTTTTCCCAACGTTTTCTTAGATTATTGACTGTTGGAAGTTGCCTCAATAAAAAATGGTCTAAACCGGGTTTGTAATTGCCACTTTTGTCATAGAAAACTGCAATTTATAAAGCTTGATTTTATAATTTCCGACAGTCCAATTTCCATGATACATTGAAACATTTTAGCGTAACATTCGAAAGCAGTAACCGGGATTTCATGACACTTTGGGAATACATTAGGGCTTAGTTTATGAACAAACTCCAATATTTGGTTTAACATTCAAATCCTTTATACTGGCTTGGTGAACAAATGTTTGAAAATATATATGTGATTTTATAATTTTCGTACAGACCTTATGTTTGGGCAAACTCTAATATAAAACAAATTCACAAGAGAGACTATATTTCTTAAAAATACAAAATGACGGTCGGTGTTGTGCCAAAACTGAACCTTACTTGAAACTTTCTGAAGGACTTAAGTGCTGCAGCGGATACATGAAATATACTTAAATTTCCTACATACTGTATAATTATACGTGCTCACAAAAGGAAAAGCATCAAAAATCTCTCAGAATAAAAATTTCATAGATTTTCCTACGCATTGGATTGGGATGTATCAGCTTTCCCTAAAACGAACTTTTCAGACACGTGTTTGTTGGCTCTGAATTTTCAATATTTGAAAAGTAATGTTTTACGAAGCGCTTTATACTAAATAAGTACCTTCTATAAAATCATGAGATGGTACGACTACTAATGACACTCAATAATTAAATTCTTGACCCAGAACTTTTCACTTTTTTGCACAACTTGGTTCAATGTAAAAACTTTTTGCAATTTGACTGTTGCAAACTTTCATTTTTGTAAATTAAAACTTATTCATTAACGACTTTCAACCTGAAAAGTGGAAAAGAATTTATAAATATTCAAATACAAGCTTCCTAGAAAAAAACTGTCAAAATGTATAACATTGGAAGTAAAAAAGGCGTGCGTCCGTAAAAATGGCAAATGTTATGGAATTCCAAGTTCTCTGTGAAAAATTTACATGACTTTCATATGCATTGCAATTCGCTTTTTTGCGGATCCTTTGAGGTATAAGCAGTTCATTCAAACTTGTTTCGGTTGAGAGCCAGGTCATATTGCTGTTGGGATTCAAATTTGTATGTATAACATGTACCTACAAAGTTGAGTTAGCCTCTTTCCTTCAAATTTGGAAAACGTATTACAGTAAACTGGGGACCTTTCGGGCTCTCTGGAGACTTCAATGTGAGAGCGTACATGATATTATGGAATAAGAACAGCTTAAAGCTTAAAGGTCATGCTGACAGAGTAACAAGCCTAAAATGGAATTTTTACTGAACAAAATCCATTTTGTCCATGCACACATTTCCTTGCTTTTTAAAACGTACACAATATCGCCAAGGATTTTTCAAAATGAAAAAAAGGACTTTGCTGCCTGCATGCAACGTTTTGCAAAGTGGTGTTTCTCAACGTGAAAGGGAATAAGTTAAAACAGTAAAAAACGCTCAACGCTCTGCAAATACAAAAGCTCCTTATTAAAAACATTTTGTTTAAATCTGCTACACAAAATATTTTCACAAATAATAATGTTGCTTTGCGAATTTCCCGCAAAATTTTCTGAGCCGTGTCAGTATGACGTAAGCTTGTAGCTCATACATTAATTTCATTCAGATTTCCCCATACATTCGGGAAAGTTACAAGTCTCCACACATTCAGGAAATGGATACATACATAGAAAGGAAGCACAAGCAGTTGTTTTGAAATAAGGGTTTTGTGATAACCACCTGAGTTTCCTCTTATAACAGTGCAGTGCATTCTACCGGGAGAAAGCAAAACAGTTACTAATCTCGGATATTTGCAGTACGAGGAAACGCACGGCACGAGTAGATCATTTCTTTTCCAGCTCTCGAGAAGAACTGAGTGAACCATTCATTTGTGTCTGTGTGCTTTATACTAAGCTAAAGTTCGATGAGAAGTTTTCCACGAAACCCCTGACATTTCTTCAATGATGTCGTTCCATAGCTTTGCCGATGCTTTCTCCTGGATACCGTGGTGGCTTGATGTGTAAAGAATGTAGAATTGTATTGCAACTTTAGAGCATAGAAATATTCGCTTTGCTTTCTTGAGATAAAAATTCATCATATTTTTGTATTGACTTAAAATGTTTGACCGATTATTTCTAGGTTAATTAACATTGTAAAAATTTCTTACATTAAGTTCAATAATCAATAAATTATGATTTTACAGTTATATTGGAATTGTAAACCTATCTTCCCTCAGCAAAATCAAGGAAGCTACAGTATTCAAAAGAAAATTCATATTTAACAGCACTAAAGAACTTGAAAACACATGGAAATCTCCACATCTCATTTCCAGCTGTCTCATTGAACGAAATACCCTTTTTGTAAAGGTACGTCTATCACAACCTAACTGCTTTCTTTTTGATTCAATAATAATTTTGGAAATAAGGTGTGTGTTTTCACATACACCAACGTATACACAAGCTACTATAACTTCATGTGTTGCAATGGCAAATAAACACAGCCAAAGAAAAAGAGAAATTCTGCCTGCTGATACAAAGCACATCCAAAATATCAAGCTGGAGGTGTAGTGAAAATTTATTAAGTATTTTGTGTAATATTTACGAAAAAAGCAGACAGTACAATATGACAAGTTAACAAAGTTTTATACGTTTTTAACCACTTTTCTAGAGCTTGTCCATTTATGTTTTGGTTTTGTAAAATAACTGAAACGATATAGTCATATAATTCTAATCTTACACTGTCCAATATAAACAAAAACCCGAAATATCCAACTGCAATGCTAAAGTAAAACAACACAAGGCAACAAAAACGAATAATTAGCACAGTAGTTGTAAATACTGAGTGACTTAAGGATAGTTTTTGAGCTAAAAAGTACAACGGGTCAATATTCATGTAAACACACACAACACAGAACAGGAAAATAAAGTAGCCAAAATTGTTGGCAGATTTGCTAATTATTAGGCGGACTTGTTTTCGACGCTTGTATGATTTGGAACAACGATAAGATCCTAAGATTCCTACGGTTCCCTGTGATGCCCGGTTTTCCCTTATGCCATGCCGTTTTCCCAAGAGTGCAATATGGCGGATGCTACCAAAGAAAGATGCGAGGGGACACGTCTGACTTGTTCTCTTCTCAGGAGCAAAACTGAGGTTTATTCGGTATTTAGCTGTAGAAAATTTCCCCATGTCAAGCTAAGCTTGACTACAAAATGTACACTACACGCCAAGGTGTGTGCCCAACAGCCGCATCACAACCTTGTGTGCTGCATTAATACGCGGCACTGCAGATTGAGATACGTTTTCGTTAAAGTTCACCAGGTTCAGATGTTCTGTTAAAATGTTGAGAAGTGTGCTGAAGGAATTTTCCAATTTGTATCGATGATTGAAAATATCCTGGTTTGATAAAACCCCCAGGAATGACACCACGCTAGCACACATATACATTACAAAGTAAACAAAAGTAAAATTGTGGTATTAAGTTTTGCTTAGCAACACGTACGGCAACAAAATGCACCCGTAAATAAATACGAAGAGCATTTCGGTAATCTGAAATACTAAATTTTTGGTTCCGGTTTTGATTTGAAGCGATCCATTATCTTGAAAAATAAGGGGATATGGCCACCAGATTTTTTGAAATGTTTTCCCCAACACACGGGCATTTCCAAAGGGCGACGTGAGATAAGGTTGAATAAGCAAGTAGAAACTTTTTAAGCACTTCTTATGCTTTGAGGAAAGTGTATGTAACGAGGAGCGTATAGCTATAAAGCGCATTATGAATATATTTCAACTGCTGAGCAAAGACGTTTTAAATTAAAAAATATATATTTGTCAAATTTTTGAATTGATCTTGGAGTTCTTTGCTTATAAGCATGGAAAATTACAAATACTGCAGAGAGCACGCTGGGCAAAAAAAAATACAAAAATATGTTAAAGCGACCTCAAAATAAATTTAGTTTTGACGTAACCTAATACTGACGTATATATTCCATCAAAAACAAAATTGAAAAATTCGTAAGTGGTTATTTAGACTGAATTTATTTTTTTGCATGTAAAGTAATACTAAATTTAAACCTAAAATGAGAAATAGTCTACCTGATTTTTCCTAATGTATGCAAAATGTATTAAAAAGTAGTTACAACATTTCGAATTTCTATTTCTTACTACTCATGGACTTTACCTTGAGCATTTCTATACCTTCGTACGCTGCTTTTAAATAGGTAGGAATTTTGCAAACAGCATTACTGGTAAAACACATTAAAAGAACAAGCAGCGTAAAAGTTGAACACGGATGAAAAACAATTTAAAAATAGATAGTTATAAGTATGGAAGGTAAGTTTGTAGAGAAGCAACAATGTAATCAATATTCTCTATAAAACGGGTAACTGAGAAAAATAACTGATTGGTTTTTATTGTTAATACTACAGTAATTATGAAACGCCTTATTTGGAAATTTACATTAAAAACTATAACAAATGACATACTGTAAATACGTCATTTGTTACAGTTCCTAACTGTTTGGTGTAAATATTCAGGAGACAGAAATTTCAATAATACTTAAAATGGCCAAGCGGTCAAACATTGCATAAACTACGATCGAAAAGGGGAATTAATTTGTTGAAAGAGTTTGCACAATCTTCAGAAAATCGGCTTAAGGTTCTAAACATCCAAACGCTATGTTATTAAGTAGACCGTGGTATGGGAGAATACAAATTCACATACAAAGGCGAATGTCAGCACATCCAATTGATTTTAAAACGGGTGCCGGACCGCTTCCATATTTCACTAATTTATAGGGCCCAAATTTTATATTTACGATTTTATATATCAGTTTTTATATGACTATAATGACCAGTTTTTATATGATAGACTGTTTTATATGACAAAAATTTATATGCTGTAAAATTAGGGAATTTGCTTTGAAACAGGTGAATTATTTATTCAAAAAGTGTACACTGATTATGTGTTTCATAATTTTTGTGTCTTGAACTTCTCCTAACGTTGGATTTGTCATATATTTTTCTCTTGCGTGTCTTTTAAACACGCGCTGTGCTGTGCTGAACATCAAATACTTCTGGTGCTACCAATTGAGTTAACTGGTCATCATTTTGTGAAGGTTTGCGCTTGAACTTGAACGTTTAGGTAAAGGTTGTACTTCCGCCTGTGAACTAGGGAAGTGTGTTGATTCCTTCTCGGCTTCTTCTATATTATTATTTTCGGGTTGCTGTGAAATAGAAGCAATAGCCGGTTCTTCCTCATCTTCAGGTTTTTCAAGTTTTCGCTTGTTCTTAAAACCTTGAACCTGCATCATGTTGTATGCAATTCCAAGTAGAAAGTCCTCCAGTCTGGTTCTGTCGTACTTTGTGAATACAAATTTTAACCAACTGACTGTATTACTACAATGCTGGTCAAAAACGGACCTAAAATCATGTGTCACACAGCACACAGGCTGTAAAACTGCTATATCTGGAAGTTAAGGTCCTAAATTAGGGCCTTAAAACAGGAATTTTAACAAACTGGCTCTAAAATTTTATAATGCTGATGAAAAACTGATCTGTAATTATGTGTCGCATTCTTTAGGTTTCTCTATAAAAAATTTCGAAATCGCTGTGACCTATGACCTAGAGTTGACCTATTGACCTGAAATTCAATAGGGTTACGACTAAGGTTCTTTAATATCTGTATACCAAGTTTTGCAAATAATACAGCCATTGCTGAAAAAACGCATACGGACGGCCGGCATATATCAGTAGTATCAAGTATCTTGAGCGATACTTTTGAAAACCTAAAAATAAAAAGAGTTTAAAAAACAACGTGCATTTCTCGCCATGTCCGATGAAAAGTAAAAAATAATTCCCTCTGTCCCAGATAAATCGCGACTCGCCACCAAAAAATGCCTTTACATGCTCTATTGTTAAACTTCATACTAAGGGTAATTGGATACTGAAGGACATTTTGGATTGATACATAATATGGTTGCTGACAATCCACACGAGAAATTTGTTAAAACACTGGTTGCTTGAGTTACCTGAAGCCTGCATAACATGAGAGGTTTTGGGGTTAAACACTGTTATGCCCAGGAGAGTGGCGGAGGCCATCTACCCAAAATAAGGTAGAGGCACCTGAGGAAATAGGTACTCGGTAGACACAGGAGGAGCGAGTAAAAGGCGAGGAAAAATACATGCGTATATATGCTATGTACATGTACAAAATTATATGAGGTTGAGTGGAGGAGATGTTTCTTTATTTGAGAGTTTTCAGCTTTTTTCAGGTTGAAGAAAAAATGATTAGATGAACAGGAGTACAAGTTTGACTTTGGTGACGAGAGGACGAGCTACGAAAGAGCTCCAGTGGACTGATAAGGAGTAGCCATTTTCTTTGTAGTGTATATTTCGTTGAATAGAGGATTGTGTCATGTTTAATCGTTGTTATTGAAACTGTTTAATTGAGATTAGAGGTCAAGTAGTAACAAAGCTCTGCGTGCATGCTAGTTTACTGAAAGTAATAAATCGTTCATAGTGCTTTTGCGGACTATAGTGATCCGCTAACAATAAACTTTGTGTGTGGTTGATAGATAATTTCATTGCATGGTGTCATTGCATAAAGTGAAGAATGATATAAGAGTGGGCAATTATCGATGATCAGTTATTTCTTGTGGGAAAACAGTTGTACATCATCAGCCTTTGAGGGTCAAGGAGGAGAAAATCAAGCTAGCCAAGCCTGAGTAAAGTACCGCTTCTTCTGGGCGTTCGTAACGTAAGTTTTTGTTCAGTTGCTACCTATCCATTGTACACAGAACTGGGGAATCATAAAAGTGGGAAAATAGTAAGTTGGCTCATAGTAAGAAAGGTAACACCCCATTTTACCCCAATAACACCTTTCAGGAGGAAAGAGAATTCAAGTCGCCCTGTCGGTAGCCACTAAATAACATAGGCCACACCATTGTAAAAATGAACTTCAGTTTATGTAAGTGTTAATTGACCCCTGCGTTGTTAAGCAATAATAAAAGTTATATCAAGATGCCTTGATGTAAATGTATGGTCAACTTGTAAAAAGTTACAGTGACGATCAAACTGCTGGTGTATTTATTATCCATAGATGGTTTGGGATTTTCAAAAAAATAATTTAATTTTCAAGTTAACAAGCTTATACACACATATATATACATTAATATATAACCGAGCTACCTACTGAAAACAAAACTCCATCAAAATCGTTAATTAATGGTCTGGGTAAGCGTGGATGGATTAAAAAATGGACGCAATTAAATACGTTGTGGTGGATCACTACACCAATGAGTTACGCATTTCTGGTACATGCAAATCTGACACATTAAGTTCCAGGAACTCATTAAAAACCAAACAAAACCTCAAAACTGTATACAGATCAAATTCCCGGTACTTTTTTAAAATATAAATGTTTGTCTTTGAACCCAATAGTAGTACTAGCCCAGTAGTTATCTTTTCTTTTAGCAGCTGTAATTTCAAAAAGCTGTTTGTAGTTTCTGTTGATTTCTAATTTTCGTGCTCGCCCGTGTGGAAATCCTTTTCCTATGCCTATTGTCTGCAATTTCATCTACCAGCTCTTCCAAGAAGTCATAAGATGAGTCGCGTTACTTATGAAGTGCTAGTTAAAATAATTTCTGAGGATTCCTGGAAAAGATTCCAGGCAAAAGGTTAAACCAGAAAGCAGATGACACTGAAGTTTTCAGCCCTCATTTAATAACCCAATTCTCGGATTCCATTAGGAAATGTTCATGTTGGTAAAACAATTGTACAATAAAGTAAACTGGAGTACTGGTTATCTGATAATATACATACTTTTTGCAGGTATGTATTAAAGGTGTGAGACTTTGATATTGACATGAATTTATGTGCATTTTATTATTTCAAATTCAAGCACATTGCGACTTACAAACGCATATTCGTTCTTAGCAATAAAATTTTGTTGTGATATTGAGAAATCAGAGACATGATTTGGTTAATCTTTTACTGTCCGACCAAGCTGGATATACACCTGGCTCATTAAATTTCGTGAGGCCCCAGTCTCTGGCCTCCTATTTAAATGCATTGGTTTCCAATGGTTTTTTTGGGGGCAGTCTTACATCGCCCCGGTATGTATCCTGCTTGGTCGAACAGTACATGATTGTTTGCATTCTGGAATCAAAAATTAGTCAATTTTAAAACTTTCATTACATTCGTCTGGAAAAGTTTTTTGAAAACAATACACATACTTAATAAAAATTAGGTGCATTTTAACACAAATGTAATCAATGCTATGCTGTGAGGTTGTAAAGTTTAAAGAATATGTATATATTACCTTCCTAACAAAATTTTGTACAGTGTAGAAAATTTCTCTGGGAGCTTAGAAACATTGTTCCAATTAGCACAGGACAAGAAAAAAATTGTGTTAAATTTAAAACGGCACAGAGACTGCAACGCTTTTGTTATGTAACACGTAGAGATATTTATTGATCCATAATAATGAGTTGATCAAAAGTTTCCTAAAACGCAATAATGGACTATCATGCCCACCACTAACTTTAAGTGACCCCATTCCAATTCCTGTATTTCATAAAATTTGATATTGATTTTTCTAGGTCGGGATGGAATGCATAAATATAAACTGTTATATACTTAAAAACGGAGTTGCAACCTTCTATTAAAAACGTTACAATTAAATAAACAGTATATAAGGAAGTAGCTTGTTTAAAGAACATGGTAACTGAACACTAGTGAACACGAACGTTTGAAAGACACAATGCTAGAATGAGAATAAATTTTATCCGGCCCAACTGTTATAGATTTCCAAGGTAACCAATGTCTGCAGCAATTAAGAAAGAGAAACACGACAAGGCAAACGTATTACGTTAGTGTGCACACTTGCAAAATATCGAAAGAGAAAGTGGGTTTTTGATTACCCCAAGAATACATAACCAGTCAATGGTAAACCATAAAAACGCTCGCTGCAAAAGCCGATATGAATGTAAACGTGCCTACAACGCAACCCTGTTTATTACACAGAAGCTCATTTTCTATGGTTTGGAGCCTATTTTGCTGGTTTAGAGCCTAATTTTGCTGGTTTAGAGCCTAATTTTGCTGGTTTAGAGCCTAATTTTGCTGGTTTAGAGCCTAATTTTGCTGGTTTAGAGCCTAATTTTGCTGGTTTAGAGCCTAATTTTGCTGGTTTAGAGCCTAATTTTGCTGGTTTAGAGCCTAATTTTGCTGGTTTAGAGCCTAATTTTGCTGGTTTAGAGCCTAATTTTGCTGGTTTAGAGCCTAATTTTGCTGGTTTAGAGCCTAATTTTGCTGGTTTAGAGCCTAATTTTGCTGGTTTAGAGCCTAATTTTGCTGGTTTAGAGCCTAATTTTGCTGGTTTAGAGCCTAATTTTGCTGGTTTAGAGCCTAATTTTGCTGGTTTAGAGCCTAATTTTGCTGGTTTAGAGCCAACTAAAAATAAAGTAGACGGACACACAGACGGACGGACACACAGACAGACAGACACACTACATCTTAATAAGCTCCTCTGCAAAGCAGCGAGCTAATAATGGAGTAAATCAACGATATAATATGCACACTGTGGTTTTGTGCGTCTTATAATAGGAGATTCTGGAGTGGATCTGGATAGATTCTGTTCTAGATTGAGACTGCGTAAATAATTGATTATATCAAATCCAACATGTCACTAAAAATTTCTAGTGACATATTGGCAAATGTGTTATAGCAACAAATATTTTGTGAAATTTACACGACCATGAACAGGTCCAAAGGGTATAAATAATGTATGTAATGTTAACATTACATTTATCAAAGACAAATCAAAAAAATTATGATGACACAAATTGCAATATCTCATTCTCTTCAGAGTCAAAATTATGTCACTTGATCAAACAGTCTACATATATGGGATTAAAGATGAAAAGTAAAAGTAAAAAAATCTTGGCTTGATACTTCACAAAGAAGACGTAAGCATTGCACAATTTTCATGGATTAGAACGTTGTTGAATAAAGTATGATCTTTTACTCCTAATAATATATGATGACTTTATTAAAGTCACTTCTGATTTTTTTATGTGTACATAACATAAATTTCAACTGCTTGATGATAAGACTATTTATTTTATAAGCTACATAAATTAGGGGCTATGTCTATTCGAGTGAAAAGTATAGGAGAAATGGAGAGGATATTTGACTAATAGATGTGATTGTGTGTGCTTGTATCCGACAATTTGTTATTATTTTCAAACACTTTTTTAGTTTATTTTTTTTTGGCTTTTTGTAAACAGTTAAAAGTTACCTATAATGGTGGGTTTATTGTTGACGGAATGTGCTTGTGCTTTATGCTTTGGCTTGTGATTGTGCATCATGATTACGCATCAACAAAACCGAAACTATAAATACTTTTTGGATTGTCCGTGGGATTGTGAATTGGAATTCCATCAAAATTATAAAGCACAAAATGCTAGGAGCAGCCAGTGAAAGCTAGTTAGTCTAAGTTCTGACGTGGAGCGACGCAAACGTGTATTTCCTGAGCCTCATCCGTTCAGCTAAAAATAAACAGAAACTTTGACATATTGTTAATATAAGAAACTCCGCTTGATAAAGTATGGTTATTAAATGAATTATTAAGCTATCACAATGACAGAAATTTTCCTTAAATATACACATTTCAACAGTCGAAAAATATTGAGGATTTTACAGAACTGTTTCTGCACAAAGAGTGCTGGGTGGACTGTGTTTCTGTGTCTAGGGCAATTTGTTTATTTGGTTATTGTAGTGCCGCGTATTAATGCAGCACACAAGGTTGTGATGCGGCTGTTGGGCACACACCTTGGTGCACGAGTGTACATTTTATAGTCAAGCTTAGCTTGAAAAGGGAAACTAAACTACAGCTAAATGCTGAAATAAAACTATTCGCTGTTGAGAAGTTGAGCTACTCGGATGTGTCCCCTTGCACCTTTCTTTGGTAACATCCGCCATATTGCATACTTTGGGAAAACGGCATGGCATAAGGGAAAACCGGGTAACACAGGGAACCGTAGGAATCTTAAGGACCTTAATCGTTGTTCCATATGGCGATCCTGTTGACCTGTGACCGGAGAAAGAAGCCCTGCCCAGAATCTCAAAGGAAGTGCAATTTTTTCTAGTAAAATATTATTTTTTGGCTTAAAAAGTTGTGATTTTTTGTGTGATGTGCTGAGTGGATCATGCTCACCTTTTTTAATATTTTTAATTGAAGGGAGGTTTTGTAGCAGCCTTATTTTTTGTGACACATTCAGTGCATTATGTATGTCGTTTTTTGGTTTGATATTAATATTTTTTGTGCGTTTTTTTTCTCTGATTTATTATAGG